>JAOYSI010032485.1:0-16091 GCA_025775065.1 Hiodon alosoides
CCCGTGACCCTGTTATTCTCTCCCCATCCTCTTCCCCGTGACCCTGTTATTCTCTCCCCATCCTCTTCCCCTTGACCGTTATTCTCTCCCCATCCTCTTCCTTGTGACCCTGTTATTCTCTTCCCATCCTCTTCCTCGTGTCCCCATCACTCTCTCCCTATTCTCTTCCTCTGACCCCCTTGTCCCATTTTGCTGTTTTTTTCGCCCTTATTTGATGTTGTTGGTTTAGCCAGAACCAAGCACTATGAATCCCCATCCCCATCAATACATTTACATGTGTTTCTCAGCAGAGTTTTCCTGCAGTCGTGAGAAAGCCCCCTCCAACCATATTAGCTTATGCCGCACATATATTTCTTTAGAGTTTAAAGTGAGCGTTTATAAAGTAAATAATGCATGCTTTACAGAAAAGTGCTTGTTGTGTGTCTGTCCGCAGAACCCTGCAACTCTTTGTGGAGGCCATGAATCCACAAATAGACTTGAATGGAGTAAAACGCTGTTAATTTGTCCAACACGCTTACCCGCACCTGAAGACCTGGGACCTGACAGGTTTAAATGAAATTTGAATAATTGGACTAATTATCCGCTGTGCATCTCTGGATGCTACAAGGGCCTCAGAGCCCTGTGTTACGTGTTAGGATTGATTGGACAGCAAGAGATGTGTGGCTGAATTATTTAAACTGCACATCTCACAATATAAAGTAAAACCATGTATGGATTTTCAGTGGGCGGAAATTGTTTACTAGGAAACTCGGCCTGGAAAGGGGCTTATGTATAATAGACAAGCCTTTGAAATCCTTCTGAACACAGGTGTAAAAATAAAGAAAAACCTTTTAAAAGCTTCTCATTAAAAAACAAAGATATTTATAGATTTTAACTTTAATACATCAGTACGTTGTAAATGTACTGATATTATGATCTTCAGAAAAATTACTATTTTAAAAAATCTTGATTGGGGCATGAGCGTGAGTTTGTAGGCATGAGCGTGAGTTTGGGGTGTGAGTTTGGGGTCATGAGCGTGAGTTTGGGGTGTGAGCGTGAGTTTGGAGTGTGAGTTTGGGGGCATGAGCATAAGTTTGGGGGCATGAGCGTGAGTTTGGGGCGTGACCGTGAGTTTGGGGAGTGAGCTTGAGTTTGGGACGTGAGTTTGTAGGCGTGAGCGTGAGTTTGGGGAGTGAGCTTGAGTTTGGGACGTGAGTTTGTAGGCATGAGCGTGAGTTTGGGGAGTGAGCGTGAGTTTGGGGCGTGAGTTTGAGTTTGGGACGTGAGTTTGTAGGCGTGAGCGTGAGTTTGGGGAGTGAGCGTGAGTTTGGGGCGTGAGTTTGTAGGCGTGAGCGTGAGTTTGGGGAGTGAGTGTGAGTTTGGGGAGTGAGCGTGAGTTTGGGGCGTGAGTTTGTAGGCATGAGCATGAGTTTGGGGCGTGAGTTTGTAGGCGTGAGCGTGAGTTTGTAGGCGTGAGCGTGAGTTTGTAGGCATGAGCGTGAGTTTGGGACGTGAGTTTGTAGGCATGAGCATGAGTTTGGGGCGTGAGCGTGAGTTTGGGGGCGTGAGCGTGAGTTTGGGGGCATGAGCGGGCATGATCTGTAATGCCAGCATGACTGGATAAGGCGGGCTGACTCTAAATTTACCACCTGTACCACAGGCTTTGGCATTCCTGTCTGTCCGGTCCAGACAAGCCCTTAATGGGACACTTTTGGCAGCCGGCTGCAGTGTGCCTCTAACTCAGAAATCCATCTAATGCAATTATGTGCAGACACACCCTTTGTCTTGATTTAATTTTGACGCTTGGCATCATTGCTGCTGTCACTGTCTGTCTTTGAGGCGGGAGCGAAGATGGTGGGGGGGCCTTTTGTTATTTTTCCCCCCAGATGTACAGTCCCTGATGTTGTAATGACTACCCTCTGTGTCACATTATAATGGGGGGAGAACATTCTGGGTAAACGCCACACACAACTGGACCCCCATGCACATGAACTTTAAAGGGTTCAAAGTGGGAAATGGGATCAAAGAGAAGATATTGAACCTCATTTAACAGTTAGCCTGACATTCTTTACACTGGCTAAAGTGGGTTATATATTTATCTACACCATATTTCTGCCGACACTCTTTATTTTCAGAAAAAAATGACTGTTGCGGTATCCCTCTTGGGCTCTCGGGACACTTTTTCCTCGGCCATGAATTAATCAACACTTGGTTTAGCTCCATTGGGCAAGTTGGGGTGCGAAGAACTATGTCCTGGAACCCAGAGGAAGTGACAGGAAAAGCAGCGTGTGGAAAGAGGCACCTGCGCCTTTCCTTTTAACATTATTAAACAAATGTCTAGCATAACCTCCAGCTACTGCATCGTCTTTTTCTGTGCTTTTTGGTTCTTTGCACCTTTTTACGGCAAGAAGTGTGAAAGCAATGCTTTTAAGAAATGTGTGCATCGTGCTTCGGAGAATAGACGGTGAGGCCAGTCTGCGATATTCCGTCAGTGCTACGCGACGTATTTTCGCTCATACCTTCCGTCCAAGTATGTTCAAGTTTTGGAAGCGTTTGTTGATTTAAGAAAACCTGCACCTGCTGTGTGTTTGCTCTGTGCTGCAGGGGACCTCCCAAAGCAAATAGCGCAGTTATTCCACCTGCCAGAAAACGCTGCATGCAGAGGTACAGGACAGATCTTATCCTTCATCTGCCCTGACGGCGCACATTAGCGATGCCACGTTTTAGGAGGAAATGGGGCCTTCTCTCCTTCTTACCTCGTCGGTGCCCACAGACCCTCCAGGCTGTTCGCGTCTGCCCCGTGCGGCACTACCTTTTTCGGAGAGTCCGTTAAAAGTCGTATTTGATGCTTCCCGCCCACGCCCCCCTTTCCTCCGGTGTTCCAGCTGCACCCTGCACTCCAGCTCGCGCCCCACGCAGACGGCTGCAGGCGTATTTGCTCCGGCGTTGGCGTTGGCAGAGGGAGTGCGCGGAAACCTGAATCGCTTCAGCTCTGATCCGTAGAGGTCGGCCGGAGGCACGCTGGGTAGCCCCGCTCTGCTGCCAGGCACTGTCATGGACGTAAGTGGAGTTTTTCCAGGTCAACACGTAGCCCTTTCGTAAAGTCGCTGTGAAGTTGGGTGGGTAAGATCTGCTAATTGGCCTCAATTGGCACATTCTCTTAGCAAGTCAGTCATTTAAATGCATTGGGTATGGCCAGCTTCCCCTTAATGTATCCAAAAATATCGTTCCACCCCCGTATTCAGCTCCCTAGTTTGCCTGCCATAGGCACAGTGGGAACGGAATATCTGTGGGAGAAGGAAATCTCTCCAAATAGCCAACAACTGAATCTGAGACAGGGGGGCGAGAGCCCAGCCATGCCGCTCAGATCAATTTCAGTGAGTCATTTCAGTGAGTACACACTGGGACAGTCTGCCTGGCAAGAGTGCATTAAAAGTCACACAAGTGGATTATATTTCAGCGGGATGGTACCTGGAGTGATTGATTGTGCCCCGCCGAGAGAGGATGGCCCTGATAGCCACTTAACAACCTGCCTTTTTCTCCTCCCGAGCAAAGCGAGTAAAAACACCCTTTAACGCACTCCTAAAAGGAGCCTTGGGGTGGGGGGGGGCGGTGGTCAAACACTTCTGATGTAGGAAAACTGAGCTGCTTTGAACTGGGGTGTTTTTGATAACTGTTTGGTATGCTTCCTGAAGGCTAACCTGTGGGCTTGGCTTCCCCGAGCCCTAATCCCTTTGATTAAGGGCCAGGGCAGATAGACCCCGCCTTCGTGGAACTTCTCAGATCTCAGCAGGTAAATCCGTGGACGTAGTTAGGATAAGCCCGACACTTCTTAAACATAGTCGCTGGTTTTAGGGTTGCCTTTGATTTCTCCACACACAACACCCTCCCCCCTTCCTCTCCCACATTCCTGTTTTGGGTCGCGCTGATCTTTCTCCCCTCATCTCAGCCTTTGCTCACGTGTTATTTACAGCAACCACTGTGGGCTGCGGCCTTTCTCTGAGAGCCAGGATCAGACAGCAGAACCTTTCCTAATTATTGGGATAAAGCCAAGTAAACACAGTTGCTGAGTTAATTAGGCTGATTAGACCCCCCACCTCCACCGAAGCTTTTTAAAAGTGTTTTAAGTGTTTTGGTTGGAATATGTCAGTGCACTGGCAAGTGAAATTTGGGGTTGTTTGACTAAATTTAACGGATAACACCATTGCAATAACAATTTATGAGGGCCCTCGTGACCCCCCCCCCAAAATAAATAAATAAATACAAACATTGGTGGAATGAAAACTATGAGAAGGCGAGTAATATTGCTTGAGCCTTCCTCTTAAATAGATTACCCATCCAGAGTACTCCCTCCCCAGAATGAGGTGAGGGAAACTTTGGCACTCGTCTGTGCGGAGTAAATTGGAGACTCATGCCTAGTGTTATTCTTTCAAAGCCCTTTTTTCCAGTGTTTTAAACCAAACCAGAGCAGATCGACAACTTTTACCCTTTCTTCACTTAGATCAAATAGTGTATAAAAGATGAGATATGGCACAAAAAGTGTGTTTTGGATTTTTTCGTCTGTTTTAAAAAGGCCGCAGCAGGAAAATAGAAGCTGTCTGTTTTTGATTGCTTCTAAATGCACCCACATTTACTATGGTTTTGTTTGGTTTGAGGGTTTGCGACAATGGCATACGATGGCCTCTTCAGATTATGACTGTGTTTGTGTATGTGAGGCAATGAATCGAAAGTCTTGGCCTTCAGGTCATTACACTGGGCCTGTCTGGAGACAGGAAAAGGTCTTTGTTTCTGGATTCCATCACAGAAAATGACTATAATATGTTTTAATAAGCTCTGAATGTAGAGCTGACTAGTGTTTTGTACGAGTATGCGTATATCAGGTGACAAGGTTTTATGTGTTTCAAAAATTTGCCTTCATAGGCAGCCATTATGGAAGTCAGCGTAGGGCGGTTGGTTTGCGGCGCTCTGCGATTTTATTATTTTTATTTTTCCCTTCCCTCCCTGCCATTTTGGCAACTAAGCTCCGTGCAGGATAAGCATGTGTCACGCCACGTCAGCAGTCCCTTATGAAGGAGTCACACCTCATTTTGGTGTGTTTGGAAAGCCTTGCCCTGAGCGCCCCTGAACGCTCGCTCGGAAACCCCTCCTGATAGCCGTAAACGGATATCTAATTGCTTTGAATGTGGCTTGAGATTGGCCTTGAAGCCCACGACCAGAGGCACCACATTCACTGAGCCCGTGAATGGGAGTTTGGAGGAATCTCTAATTAGACTTACCAATCTCTTTTGCCTAAGCCTTTAGAATACTTAGATGGTCAGTAAAAATATTTTTTTTTTTTTTTAATATAATGATGTCTGTAACTTTGAAACTTCAAACTGTTCCTATTTGAGATGTTCACTGTGGTTACAATGATTATGTCCTTTTGAGGAAATACTGCACTGGCTGCGTTTTAGTGACGGATTTATTAAAATATATGATTTGCTTTATCTATGTATAAAAGAAGTTGAATTTTAAAAAGTTAGTTATAAACACCTTGAGCAGTTTCTTTGCATATCCGAAGCCCCTCTTTTTAACAGCTTTCTACCTGACTAAGTTCATATACGGATGCCATTACTAATGAGGTTAATTGTCTGGTTTCTTTTATAAAATCCTTGACGCTGTAGATGGACCTCATATGGGCTGAATGTGGCAATGCTCACGCACAGGTTGTGGATAGAGATCCCAGTCGGGACAATTCCGCTGTACCCTGGAGGAACGCACTTGACCCGTCGTTCTCCTGTAAATGTCCAGCTGGATGAGTGGTGAGCTGTATGTACATCGCACTGGATGGGATCTAGCCTTTTTTTTTTGCTCCAGCACTTAGGGGCCATCGTTGATTGGCTGACGGTAAGCTAAACAGGGCGAAGCAGAGCATGAGATGGGTGCGCTGGCCAAAGCGATGGAGGGAGGTTGGTGGTTGGAGCACCGACGGAGACTTGTCCCTCTGAGCGGGCGAGAGCCCTGGGAGGAGCTGGGGTAGACCCTTATCCAGTCCTTCTGATCCGGTTTGTTTTTCATCCCGTGAGCCGCGGAATTGGCGGCCATTGCGCTTGTGTGGCACACAGCCCCGCCCTCCCCGACAGGACAATAACCAGAAAGGCTAATTGCCCTTAATTGGGCGGCGTCGTGCACCTGAGTGTGTTTACAATCTGTGTAACCACACTCTGGTGCACAACGACGCCCAATAAACGACGCCAACAATCGTAGGCCATTTAACAGAGCCAGCTGGCTCTAGGAGAATTAAATGGGAAATGACCGGATTGTGTGGCAAGTTCTGGGCTATATGTTTGAACTGTTTGAGTTTGGTTTTCCCCGAAAGGGAGGTTTTGGTTTTGGAGGTTTTTAGTTTTTTAGTTTGTGAGAATATTGAAGTTTGTTAAAATGCCGAATAAAAGGTCTAAACCCTCCCCCAATGCCATGTTCTCTGACCGTTCTCGGGCCGGAATTTATTCCGTTTTTTCCCCAACAAGTGATTGAACTCCATTAATAGGTTACGTAGCTCAGTACCCTTTAACAACCCTTTACTGTGCAAAGTAATATCAGCATCCCTGATCACCGCATCTTTCGTTCGTGACTTATCAACAGTGATTTACTATTTATGAGCCTTGGAGATGCCAACGTATTGCTATCAGGGTAAGGTGTACGTAGCCTTTCTTGCAGATGGTAGGAGGAGGGGGGGTGGACGCACACTGGTTGATTTTCAGTTTCAGCTCAGGATTTTTCATGGAAGTGTTACTTATTTCTTTTCACAACAAACAAACGGCCGGCTTTTAAGAACGGGCTTTCTTTCATTCACGGTAAGTATTTCAAACATTGTTAGCAAAGCCAAATGGCTTCTCTAGTTTGATAAACAAGGCGGGCATTAAGTGAGGTTCGAGTTACAGCTCTGGCTCCCGACTAGAGACCAAATCAAAGGAAAGGAAAATGAGGTTCTGTCTTGCCACTAAAAAGGGGGGAGGGGGGAGTGTGGCTTTCTTAAAATAGCCATTCTTTTTCCACTGAATTCTGTCTACAGGCTTTGATGGTTCAGTTGTAGCATACTACACTGATGTATAAATAAACTCTTGAACACTTGTGCTACATCTGAAATAACATTGGGTTCTGTTCATTGAGTTTTATTGGCTGTTGATCCCTTTTTGATGGGTTTTTGGTCGGGTGGGGCCTGGTGGAATCGACATAAGCGTCACGGAGCTGCTCTGTTGCCGGGGCGATCCCGGTCACCACAGAAGAACCGTGCTCCGCTCTGTCATGTGGGATCTAGTTCCGCAGGAGCCCGTCCGCGGGAGCCCGTCCGCGGGAGCCCGTCCGCGGGAGCCCGTCCGCGTTAGCCCGTCCGCGGGAGCCCGTCCGCGGGAGCCCGGCCGATTTCTGTGTGGTTTCACTCATTGCCTCCAATTACCCCAAAAAAGTGTGTCAATGTTTGTTGCCCCACCCCCCACACCCACTGTTATTCTGTTCTTTGTTTTCACATTACAAGGAACTCTTTACCTTTAAGAAAGAAAAGAAAAAGTGATCGCTTGTCAAACGGTCTGTGTTATTTTTCTGTCTGTGTGTTTATTGGGTAGAGTGAAAACAGTAGTGATGTGCCATTGGGGGATCCGTGCGGATCTTGAAAGAACCCCCCCCGACGCACTTCTCTTGTACAGATGTCACACAGCATAAACTCCACATCAGCAGCTATTGCTCGAGCTGCACTCAGAGACGTCAGCAGCCACCGGCGCGAATGTGCCGCGCGCGACGCCGTCTTCATCGGCGCTCGCTCAGGTGGACAGGCCTGCACACACCGGTGGATCGGCGTCCCTGATTGGCCACACAGCTGCAAGGCTGGGTCAATGGTGACTCCCTGCCTCCCCCCCCCTCCCCTCCCCTCTTGGCGTTTTCTTGAGTTGATTTATCTCTGGCAGTATGGAGGCAGGCCCTTAGCCAAACAGACCACCAGGACCTGACAAGTTCATACACATTCTGCCATCATAAATGACTAATCTTCCCCTTGTTTGATCTATATAACGGCCTATTCTCCCTCTGTAGTATTTTGGAAGTGTATTAGGTTCCAGCAGACAGGATCAGAGTGTAATTATGCACTTGTATGTCTTGTGGTGAACACAGCAGGTGTATATAGTGTCTTCTCAGTTAGAATTGGCGGGGCAGAGTGATCTCTGTTTATGTCTCTTTGTATACAACCTTAAGCCCTCGTCGTGGGAGGTAGATTCAGTGCCAGACGGGATGAAATTATGGGTGGGTGTCATTATTGAAATGTTCCCTAAAGGGGCTTTGGCAAGACTGCAAAGTGGATACGAGTAGGTTCTTCTTCTTTACCTGTTCATACAGCTGGATATTAACCGAACCATCAGGTCTTGCTCAAGAGTCGCTTTTGGGACTTAAACCTGCTGCTCAGGACCTGTACTGTAACCATTTCACCGCCTGCTGCTGTACGGTCAGGACCAGTACTGTAACCATTTCACCGCCTCCTGCTGTACGGTCAAGACCAGTACTGTAACCATTTCACCGCCTGCTGCTGTACGGTCAGGACCAGTACTGCAACCATTTCACCGCCTGCTGCTGTACGGTCAGGACCAGTACTGTAACTATTTCACCACCTGTTGCTATAAGGTCAGGACCAGTGCCTTAAACATTTCACCACCTGCTGCTCAGATGTCATGCTGAGGTCAGCATAACAAGGTCAAGTCCTTTGGACGAAACGTGTGCATGTGGAAACATTTCCAATCGATCTTAAGCAGTGAAGGAAAGCATCTTTATGGGAACGCTCCAGGATGAACAAACCAAAGGAGAGTTCTGCTGAGCAAGTGCCAGGCCCAAGGTTGGATGGGAAAACAGCTGCCAAGAAGGACAAGGAAGCTGAAGGTCCTAGAGATACACTCCAGGAAGGAAGGCAAGGGGACACGGATCAAACCAACGTTCGACAACGCTCACTTGTATATCCAAATGAGATGGGATCCCGAGCCAACAGGCGGAGGCTGTCAGATTAAAAACAAGCTCAAACACGACAGGGCAAAGAAGAGTGAGGGAAACATGAAGAAAACGCCACAAGGCCATTCTCACAAAGACACTTTAAGCTTTAAACACCAATAGTGGATGCAAAAAAGTTAACATTGTTGCGCCTGAAGAGCTGGCAGAGCATTTTACAGAGATCATTCCTAAGGAAACTCAATTTGCAGTTTGGCATTGGTAGTTCTATGGAAGCACAAACATGATCACAACGATTAAGTTGCACCGATTATTAAGCTGGCTTTCTTGTGAAAGCACACTACGTTTTTCTTGGGAAAATAACAACTTCATACAAGAACAAGTCAAGCAGGAAAAGGGAAATTGAGACTGTTGGGTCACCTACTCCTTCCACCCTCAACAAATACTGCAGGACAGGCCCCGACACAGGATCCCCATAGGGGCTAAGGGACACCTGGAGAATGTCCGTGGAGGCAGATGGAAACGAAACGGGAAAGGTCAGCGGAAGAAGGGCCGAGGAGCGGGGCCTAGACAGAAAGCAGCGGCAGGGCGGAGCGGCGCGGCGCGGATGAGCCGGGAATACGCCTGTTCATGTCGTTGTTACGTCTAGAAAAAGGTGTTTGCAGACGTGCGTTAATATGAACCAGACCGCTGTGTGCAGTTTTCTGAATGTTCAGTGACGTTTCTCATCTCCCGTACTTCACTGCCAACACTATCACGATGTAATGAGCTCCCCAGAAGGATTCTGGGAAATGCCCCTGGTTACATATACCAACGTCTGATGCGTTAGCTTCATCCAATCCTTTTGTGCATAAATCTGTGTCAGAATGGACTCTACAGTGTAGAGAGTAGAGTCCACACCCATATTCTCTTATGTGTTGACACGTTTGTTGCACCACCTGATCCAACTGCAGCACATTTTGGGGGATCATTAATAGTACGTTGACTGTAGGACAGGAGTAAGCTTAGTGTCTGGCAGCGAAGACTTCTTGTCTTCTATTATCAGGAGGAAGCAGAAGTTAAAACGTTTAAAAACAGCCTGAGGGTTCAGTGCACTCCTCTTGGAAGTCTCTCTGAATAATGCAAGCCATCATTATGTCAACATATTTACCACAAAAAAAACAACAACAGTACTTTATCCCCAGGAAGCATGCTTTATGCAAATGAGTGATGATTCAGAAAGGGAGAGGTGCCTGATGCGGTACAGTTTGACTTGCATCAGCCTTTTGTGTCGTCGGATTAGAATCTATTGCTGTTTGTTAACACGCGCCTCTCAATTAAAACAGGAGTCTTTCATGTATACAGTCAGATGTGAACTAGCAATGTGAAGCAGGAGTTTCAGTCACCACTGGGCTGCATTGAATGTGGACTGCCTTGACAGAATACTCCGGAATAGATCTGTTGTTGGGCGTGTGCTTTCTGCTCTTATTCCGTCCTCTGTAAATGCAAACTTGGCGCAGTCCAGGTTTTGTTGCATGCGTCTGGACTGATGGAGAATCGCACCCCTCAAACGCAGTGCGGGTGACTGTGAAACGGCATCCGCCGGGGCCACGTTCCGGGCTGCCTGGCGGCCTGCTAGGCCGAGACCAGGGGGTTAAGTGGAAGCCAAGACGCTGCACGGTTGCAGTGGAGGTGATTCAGGCTGGGACTGTGTCTATGCAAGCCTGTCTTCTCTGTCAGTAGCCGTGCATTTAAGTATGTTCCTGTCAGAACAGAACATTTTGCTTGGATATGATCATTCATTATAAGAGTCTGCAAAGAAACAGGAAGATATGATAGCTCATTCAGGCACAATTTGTACATGTTGTCCGCAGGCCAGGATACTTGCACTGGACTAATTTGAGTGTCGAGAGTGTGTCGACCCTGACCATACATCTTCATGGGGTACCCGGGCCGTTTTCCGAGATAAAACAATTGCACGTCCCGTGCAGGTGAGCACAAAGGGTTAGGACTGAGGAGGAATTATGCGCAGATTAGAATGTGATTCCGTTATTATTACTGCGCAACAGCTGGAGGTTATGAAAAACAATTAAAGATGTGGGGAGAAAAACATCTTGCATGTTTTGAGGATGCGTGTCAAGTTTCTTTTCCCCCGTTGTGTGAGTTCCTTTAATTCAGCTCTAAATGAATGTTATGCTTCTCAATGGCTCACATTATTAAAGGAGAGGGGGTTGGAAAACGCCTAGAATGAATTTTAAATTAAAAAGTAAAAGCTTAATACTCAGTGTGGATTAATGAGAAAATAATGGCTGGTAAATCACTCCCAGCTTTCATTTAGTATTGAGTATTGTACGGTCTATGGAAGTCAGATATTACTGTGTTTTATACCTCTCAAAGGTAATAAATCTCCTTTAGAAGTTTTGAAGTTGAGAGTTACTTGTTTGTATGTATTTTTCCCAGAGTGAAAATCCACACCTTCATAAACATGTCCAAACCAGTTCAGTTTATGTTTGAAATTTCATCTTTTTTGACAGACAGAATATAGAATGTTATTAAACTAGGTAAAGGCTATTTCAGAATTTGGAACAATCAGATGTTTTGACTTCTCTAAGTCTTCCTTCATTGTTTCACTGTGCTGAACGCTGTCAAAGTGTGTGTGCGTGCGTGTGTGTCTGTGTGTCTGTGTGTGTGTGTGTGTGTTTTGTCTCACCGAAGTAAGCTATCGAATATTTCGCTGTGCTTTGTTCTGCCTCTGGTTTTCACGCCTCAGTTCCTTTTTCCTGGCCGAGTCTGTCGGAACGGCTAGAACAGCTTTGTCTTTTTAAGACTGTCTTGAGAATGCAATAAATGAGAAACGCAGAGAGAGTCTTGTTCAGCATAGGCCCGTGATGGCAGTCAGCTAGTCATGCCCTCAGCTTGGCTAATAAACACCTCATTTAGTTTTAATGGTTCCGGCGTATCTCCGCCGTCTTCAAAAGTATCCTCTATTTAGGTCGTTTAGGGCTCTTCCTTGTGGAGCGCCCAGGGGAGATCCCATCCAGTCCAGTTCCCAGCAGCTGGAGCCTTTTAAACCGGGGGAGGGGGAGGATTTAATACGGCTATCTCTGGAAAAATAAATAAATGATGGGGCTTGCCCCGGCAGAGAGGCCCCGAGAGCTTATTAGCCGAGACCGAGGAAAGATTTAAATAAAATTGTTGTAGTTTTTTAGTGCGGCCGCCGCTGGTTCTTTACGCTCCGCGCGTGCTAATTGTAAACGCGCCGATTAGGAATTGCACGTGCGAAGCGAAGCCCCTCGGGTGGATAGCCGGGATGCGCGGACTGAGGAATCCGCTCCTCTTCAACTCCGCGGAGGACAAAGAAACTCACGGGGACCAGACCAAAGTGGGATCTGGTTCCCTGGGCTTAGCAGCTCACAGGCCATTCAGCATTAAGAGGGAACTCTAGAGGGAACACTTGAGGGGATCTAGATTGAACTCCGTCCTTGCAAACAGGTGTTCCGGAGGTGAGAACAAGGGTTCTATGGGAATTGTGCCACACTTGTACCTGCATTTTTTTGGTCTCTCCGCAAGTGTAATCCGTTTATATGTTGAAAGACTGGGATAATGGTGTGGTTTGAAAGGTTAGACCTCTTGATTTAATTTTATTCTGCGGGACCATCAGAATTGCTGATTTCCTGGAATGTGATCTACTTTGTTCTCGGCTCATGAGAGGAGCAGACAGAACAGGAAACGAGGAGGTAGTCATCTTGACCAGCGCTGCAGGCTTGGCCAGAAACACGCCATTGGTGCATGAATACTTTTTTGTAGGCCTGTGTTAATCGATTACCACTTTCCTGCGGTTTTCATAATGAGAAGGCCGCCTCGTTCCCCCCCCCCCCCCCCATTCATTCTCGTTTTCTTGCAGCTCTGCAGCACTTGACATTCTTTGGTTTCTGCCGAAGCGCTCCCGTGCTAATCACTTTGAAGCGATTAGCTCACGTTCACGGTTCCTTTACAGCAAAAGGGGGAAACGTCGCGGGGAGCAATGGAATGGTAAAGATCTGGAAGAGATCCGTAATTTATCTTCAAAGAATCTGTAGTTTAGATTGCCGCCATTGCAGTCGAGCGTATTGTTATGAGAGATGCCTTATCTCGGCTTGACGGGCCTTGTTGTTCTACATTTTAAATATTGCTCCATGCAATTTGAAGACAGGTTTATTTAACGAGATTGTTTGTGCGATGCTTAGTTTTAAAGACCAGAGAGGGCAGGCTAAACTCGTCAGGGCTGTTTTCTGGGATCAGATGCGGCGTGTTCTTTATGAGTGTTTCGCGTCAGTCATCTCCCAGCCGATGGCTCAACAGCTCTCAGTCGTCATGATTCATCTTCTCGTAAGAATGAGAGAGAACTGGAACTAGCTCATACCTCAGTCACACGGTACGTTATTGGCATTACATTGCAGTGCCGCAAACCAAGGTGTTTAGGGTGTGCTTTGTAGGTGGTGGCTGGCAGGCACACGTGAATCTGCAGGGAGAGAAATCTACATCGTTTGTTACCCACTCAGATGCGTCAGTCGAATCAGGCCAAGGCACTGCCGTCGGTGCTGTCGCCCGCTCTTAACGGGGATCAGTTCACCGCAGTCAAAGAACACAGGTCGGTCAATGGCTTCAGATGTCTCTGAAGTGTCACCAGGGGTCAGTAAATATTCCAGGGGTGTTAGAGAGGGGCTCCTCTGATGCCCAAGCCGTCATGTGTCGTGTCAGGGCGGGCCTGCGGCTCCCTCACCTCACGCCGCACCTGCTAGAAACACGTGAAGTGTAAACCGCACTCTGACAAGAGTGAGGTGTGATTTATGGGGGATTAGAGGAGTGTTGCTCCAGGCTAACTGGGTTTTTGGGACAAAGGAATGAGAAAACAGTGTGTTTTGCAGTGTTACAAATTTCACAAACCAGATGGCTAAAAAGGTGTCACCGGTGTTTGTTTTTGATGAGCCAGTGTGTGTTAAGAGGTAATTTATGACAAACGCCCGTAAGACAGTTTGCTTAAGACATTGATTAAATATTTTGTGGCATGTAGGGCATTTAAGGGAAGTAGCAGAAAAACTTTTAATACTTTTATAAAAAAAACATTTATAAAAAAGGATATACAACTTTCCAAATCTGGTACTTAGAAAGTACTTGTTTTGAGTCTAATTAAATGATTGCAATATTTTTGTAGTTGGCCTCAATGAAGAGAAACTAAAGTGAATTGTAAATTCCTAAACTACTTGTACCATGAAAATCAATTCTGACTTCAAGAAATTTGTACTCATCTCAATGCAGTTGGCTGTGAACAGTAAAAAAAAAATATTTTGTTTTATATTTTCATGACCTCAGTGAGAGACAACTTCCTAACTGGGCCAGGAACTTCCTGTTAAACATCTGCTGTCAGCACTAATTATCCAGAATAAGTGCTAATTGGATGTGTGCTACCATTTGATTGTAGCAGCAAAGTATGGCGTGTTTGTTTATGCTGTCTTCAGTGGTCCTTCATAATTACTGCTTGGGGTGAGACAGGAATGCACCGTTGTCACCGCGGGTCTTTTACTCTCTGGAGTCATAAGGCAGAATGTACCCGAGCGTGCCGTTAGCCACATGCACTGGGGCATGGTCACATGTGCTCATCAGGAGAAAGCTGTAAGCTTGGGTGTTCCCCCCACAAGAGCATGTGGCGTTCAGGACGTACGGCTGTCTGCTGTAGGCCAGGTGGATTCCGGCTTTACTGGCGTCTGAGGTTTCGGATATTCTAGACTTTTTTTTTGCCATGCAACATTTTTTTGCTTATTGGCGTAATGCACCCTCTCCCTTGGGTGGGAAATTGTCCCTTCCATAGAAACCTTCAGAAATACCCATGCACTTTTTCCCCAAGAGTAAAAAGGTGCCGTGTTGAAAAGAACTACTGTGTCAAGGCGGGCTCCGGAAAACCGGCAACGTGGGCTGAGGTTGTGTGGTGAACGGAGGGGGTTGAGGTTGTGTGGTGAACGGAGGGTTTGAGGCTGTGTGGTGAACGGAGGGGGTTGAGGCTGTGTGGTGAACGGAGGGGGTTGAGGCTGTGTGGTGAACGGAGGGGGTTGAGGTTGTGTGGTGAACGGAGGGGGTTGAGGCTGTGTGGTGAATGGTGGGGGTTGAGGTTGTGTGGTGAACGGAGGGGGTTGAGGCTGTGTGGTGAACGGAGGGAGTTGAGGCTGTGTGGTGAACGGAGGGGGTTGAGGTTGTGTGGTGAACGGAGGGGGTTGAGGTTGACCTCAGACTGCTAATGGAGACATGGAAGTCCCCAGACCTTCTTCAACAGCAGCAGTGGTGAAGCAGTCGCAGTGACCGCTGAGTCAGCGCCTGGGTTTGGTGATCTCGCTGATCAGGCCTGTTCAAGTTGACTTGTGCGGTCAGACCGGTACGTCCCCGTCGTCATGCGTTGAACGCGTGCACGCTTCACAGCGTTTCAGGGAACCCTCGGGCGAACACTGCATGCATTGCAATGGAAAATACTGTTTTTGGAAGGGGAAGATATTCCCTTTAGGAGATCACTGTATTGCACTGTGTCCTAAAGCATATTGTGGCATGGTCAAATGTTACCATTCAGATCTGCAGAAGTATAACATCAAGGTTACCCCACCCCCCCCCAAACTAAGGATGGTCTTTGAATTACTGCTGACACTGTGGAGAAACATCTAATAAAATGTGTAATGAGCTCTGATGACAAACTACACGGCTGAAAGACCATGTAATCTTTCCTCAATTAATTAAAACACATGCAGCTATTTTTGGCCCCCCTCTTTCCCTTCCCCCGCCGGCCAGATGCTGCTAAACTGCTCAAATAGCGCTGCTGTCAACTGTAAAGAATTAGGATGGGAGTTCTAAGAGAGGTTCTCAGACGCAGTAAGCAGATGCCAGGCTATTTGTGCCGAGACACTGCCCGTCCTCGAAAGCGTCTTCCATGGCCCAACATCTGCACGTCCGCCAGGCTAATTACCCGCGGCAGCATCTAAATGCCCCCCCCCCCCCTCCGGTCTGGCAACACTTAACCATACGCCACCTCGCTTGCCAGCCGCCTGTAGGCCGGAGGCAAGGAGCGGGCGCCGTGCGTACCCGTGACCCCCTGCGATCCCCGCCGTCCCCATCAGCCCCGCTCAGCCTGCCTCATCTTCCGTCCCCTG
>JAOYSI010032485.1:16191-30590 GCA_025775065.1 Hiodon alosoides
CTGCACGGTCTCCCTGCGAGCACCTGCCCTTATTTTAGTGTTGACAGTGTTGGCATGGGTGTGCCAGGGGGCCCCGGGCCCCGGTCCGCTCAGCCTGCCTCATCTTCCGTCCCCTGCTGCACGGTCTCCCTGCGAGCACCTGCCCTTATTTTAGTGTTGACAGTGTTGGCATGGGTGTGCCAGGGGGCCCCGGTCCGCTCAGCCGACGCCGTCCCACGCGTACGGTTGTCTCCACTCTTACTTATTCCCCCACCTTCATCTCCGTCCCAAACAAACGGCGGTGAAGTATTTTGTTAAAATAGTGCAACATTACAATCTTCTCGAGGATCCTTATTCCGATGATTTCAGGGGACATGAAAATAACAAACAGCACAACATAACCATGTTCTAATGTTCATATACAGACTGTCGTGAAGATCGTGATAATCCTGTTAGAAGGAGATTACAGCTACTACGGTAACCCTCAACGATTGTAAAAATTGCCGTTAAATGATAAGAGCAATTCTGTTATCGTCACCACTTTATACAACTCGGTTTTCTTTTCTCCCATTTCAGCGTTTCTCGAGGGTATTGATCCAAAGTCAGAGGATCGTTTAGGCCCGTTTCCAAAGTGATTCCTCCATCTTTACTTATTTCTTTAAGTAAATGAGAAATTATTCACGGTTTAGACGAGTTACGATAAGAACCATCAGTTTGGACTTGTTTATCAGTTCATTTCATTAAGGGCATTGTGTGTTGTTTAATGAGTTTTCAGCTCCAGTGAAGTGAAGAATGATGGGAGTATATTCTTTCTCAGAATTCCTGCACGCCGGTACTCTACTCTCGCGCAGTAAACACCAGCCTGAGACCAAAATCACTGCAGATGGAGAAGTTCAAGAAATCAATATGGACATTTCAAAAAGTTTAACGTTATTATTATTATTGTTCATTTGGTATACCTACCTTACTTTAGTTTCGGGTTATATTGCATTTCAATAAAGTTTCTGAATGTGATTATTAAAGTTAAAAATTATTAGAAAATGTTCTTTGTTTTCTCTAACATGTCTTATTAAATTAATGGAAGCAGTTAGCATAGATAATTGAATATATGTCCACATATACGCATGGTTCTATGGCAGCCTATTTTGAAGTTTATATTATACCTGAAGGATCTACTCCATAGCACATAAAAGATGAACTGAATTTTTAGCCTGGATATTGCATGTCCCTCAGACCTATCCATCTTGATTAGGGAGTGGGCTAAAGTGGGGGACGTAAACTAATATTTTTGTAAAACCTCCTTCAGATAATACAAATGATGTAAATTTTTCATCCTCTTATTCACGCGGGGAGATATGAAAAATGGTGGTTTAAAGATGTCTGCTCTATTGGAGCGTGAGCGTTGGGCTGCGGATTGCCCCTGGGCTGAGGCAGGGAGAAAGATGTACCCAGCGTCGGAGTGAATGATGGGAGTGCTCTGCGAGGGGGTGGGGGGTTCTTCTCTCATCGCAGGTCTTTGGACAACGAAGCAATCCGACGGGGCGGCGGTGCGAGAAAACCATCCGGCCGGTTCTCCTGCTTTTCTCCAGTTCCCTCTGCCCCTTCCATTCTCCTGGCAGCGATGTTCCTCGGAGAGCAGGCCGATAAATATGTCACATATCCCCCCCCCCAGGCATTAAAGCTCTTACTGCCGTAATCTGCCCGTATTTGTCATTAGATTGGGAGTCGGGGGTCATTTCCGTCTCTGATATTGTCCTTTACTGGGTGTGATGGAGGGGCTGTGGGAGGTGGCTCAGTGGCAAGCCCGGGGCAAACAAACCGAGCCGAGAGGCCGGCCGGCCCGCGGCCAGCGGCAATAACCGCGCATTAGGCTGTGATTGACGTAGGCGTCAGCCCGTTTGGAAGACAACGAGATCCTCTGTCAAGGTTTATTTCCCCCTTTTTCCTTTGGGTGGTTTTTTTTTCCTGTACTGCATCAGGGCTGACATTGCTGTTCATTTAAGTTACTTTAAGACCCTGACAAGAAGATAATCCAATGTGCGGTCGTGGTAAATCGGTGTAAAAATTATTAAAAAAAATATTGTCATAGGCCTCATCGCTCAACACAGCTTTTGACCGTTTATTTTGATGAATATTAGGTTTTTTTGAAGAGGCACCACTGTTTATGAAGCACAATTTATTCAATAGTAATATATTTTTTAATATAAATTTGGAATTGCCAATTCATTTCTGTAATTTTGTCTCCCTAATTTGGAATTCCCAGTGGTGCTAATTGCACATTGGCTCTTCGCTAAGGCCGCTCCTCAGATCCCCCCGGCCGCCTTCAAGCCACCCATCTCTTCTCCACACTATAGGCTACACAGCCCGCACGAGAGGTACAGCTCTGATGGTTCTGCAAGCCTGCAGAGACCCGGGAAACCGCTGACTTAACCCAGCGCAGCACGACCGGCGCTGTGCCGATTGTGAACCCGCAAACTCCAGCACATAGGGCTCAGCACCTTTAGCTACTGAGCCATTTGAAAGGAGCTACTCAATACTTAATAATGTCCAAAGTCTTCTTGGTTACAGTGTGTACCATGCCTCCATAAGTTGCTCCTTATTGCCCCTTACTGGTAATGGAGAGCTGTCTTAGGCTGATACCACTGGCGGAGGGATATTTAGGACAGATTGCCACTGTTATGTGTGACTTTGAGAGGAGTTTGACTTTGTCTGTCGCTGGGGGCTTGGGTGACGGCAGGCTCCACTTCGGCACCAATCAGAGGGCGGCTGAGTTCCTTACGCTGAGATCTTGTGCCACCACTGTGGCCGGGGGCCCCCTAGAGCACTCTCACCCTCTGCTGGCGTTCGTCACAACGTCCGATTGCAATTCCGCTCCTGTCCCACAGCACACCGACAGGCTCCTGAGCGTTTCAAACTTTTCATTCCTACGTCTGTCTCTCCGCTTCGCACTAACGTCTGTGTTTGTTTCCCCACCCCCTCCAATGCATTCTTTTCTCTTTATTTCTTTTATTTATCTTTTTTATTTTCTCTGCAGCTTAATAACTTCTCTCCCTCCCCCGATAAATCACGCGGCAAGCCAGTCAGAATGCACATCAGCACTGCTATGATGAGATAAAGGTTTTCATCTCTGCCAGAGAAGCGTGGAGATTTATTGGTCCCCGATAAGCGGCGAGCTGGCCGCCCTCCTCAGCCAAACCGACTCCCGCATGCATTTATTCTTATTGCGTTCCGCCATGCAAAATGGGTCCCCGTGTATTCCCGTCCCGGAGGCCGGAGGCCCCAGTGCCTGGCAGAGCGGGACCGGCCCGCCAAGTGTGTCATTACTTTCTATTAGATAAAGAAAATAAAACCCGCCGTGACGGAAGGCTGTTCTGAGAGGGTTCAGCCTCGTTTTTCGTTTTGTTGTCGTGACCTCTCCCTCAGGAAGACTCTCTCTTCAGCCTTAGTTCTGCCAACATTCGTACACGAAGCCGAATGCAGAGTGCTGGCTAGACGGCGGCTGGACGCCGTCCTATGTGCCCCCACCGCACCCCACCCCACCCCACCAAACTCCACTCAAGTCGGTGGGCAGGTGCTTCGGAAATTGCTTTCAGCACCACCTCCCCCCTCCCCCGCCGTCAGTCGGAAGCTGAGGTTAAACCCCTTTTTGGCACTCAGGTTGTATTTAATCATCGGCAGGAGGAGAAGAGGCAGGAGAGGAGGTGTTGTTTTGTCTGTAAAACATATTAGAGAGATGCTGTGTTTTCACTTGGCTTTACACGTTAACCCTCCCTGACCTCCGTCTCAGTGTGCCTGAGAGAAATCACATAAAGCCGTTTGAATCCCCCCAAACCCCCACCACAACGCTCATCTCCCACATTGGATTGACAGGTTGATGCCCCCGGACTGCCAGGACCTTCGAGTTGTCATTTAACTTTTAAGCAGAAGTCTTATGAAGCCATGAAGCCCCCCACAATGGGACGACTGGGGGTGGCTCCTGAGGCGATGCGTCTGTCGGCAGTCACTTTTAAAACATTTACAATCTCGCTGGAAACTGTTGTGTTTCTATTTTACAGGTTAATGCTGTAAACCCGACAAGTCCTCCCCAAATGCGATGGGGACCAGATGCAGTATTAATGAAGTAACCAAGGCTAAAATAAGCTTAAAGCTTAACCTTCCTTATTTTCAGAACAGTGCCTCTAGTCACGAAACTGTCAGGCCTTCCCTAACTTTGTTCAACTAAAATGCACAAAACTGTCTTGGTTCTACAGAGCCCTATACTAATATAACATCAGATACAGACCAGCAGGCCAGGGGCCGGTAGGTGGTGGTGATAATGACAGAAGTGTCTGGGTGGCAGGAGCGATGTCGGGGGGTTGTAAGCGTTCACTTTAAGTCAGAGTCCCACTTTAGAGTCTGCTCTGAAAGATGGACAGCTGCTCGTCTTCACTGCCCCAGTGCTGCGGCCTTCGTTAAGACATGTTTCTCTGCTCTTCCGGTTCTGGACCGCGTGGAGTTCTGGAGAACTAAGGGGAAGCCCACCGCGGCGTGTGACAGAAGCCGCAGGTTCTCCCATCCTGGTTATTTTGAACGTTTCCCGCTCTGAGCGGTCCTTGGCTGGTAATGGGGCTGGCCAATGCGTGCGAACGAAGGGGGCAGTTCTGCAGTGTCCCTCTGCTCTGTCTGAAAAGCCTCGTGTTGAACGGGATTACTTCCTCGTAAGCACAGCCCATGTTGAGTCAGCCTGTTCTGGCAGTGGTGCGGCTGTTTAATGGAGGTGCTTTACGGAACAGCTTGTGGACCCCACAAACTGACAGCGAGTAGCGGTCGGCAGCCTTTTCCTGGTGAACCGGACTGATCCATTGGCCCACTTGGAGCGGATGAAGTTAATGAGTGGGATTTTTTCCTCCCCCACGGTTCGCCTCGCATCATTTGTAATTGATAATGTCTTCGGTGCGCTGGCGGTCTCTGTGAGAATGTTGACCTGGCCGGCCGTCCGTATTGCTCAGTGGTGGGCGGTTATAGCCGTGTCAAGCTCGCCACCAGGTAACCGAACGTGGAAAAGGTCTGGGAACCGAGGGCCCTTAGAGCCTGTCGCCGGTGACATGCTGTACCACGTGCTCACGCTCAGGGGGGGTACAGACCAACTCTCGGGTTGTTTGGAAAGCTAGCTGCTAGCTGCTAGCTGCTAGCTCGTTCCCCCTGGCTGGTAGCAGGAAGACCCGCTCGTTCCTCTCATTCGACTGAGCCCCCCCCCGCCACCCCGTGCCCCTTACCCACAGACCAGCGAGTAACCGAGGCCAGGTCTTCTACCGCCGAGCGGATAAACGGCCATTAGGAATTATCCCTAATTATGGCAGTTTCCTGAACCAATAAACCCGCTAAGTCTTTATTGCGAGGTTAGCTTCCCCAGGCCTGATGGGGAGTCAGACCAGAGTTGGCACACGCAGCAACGCTCCCCATAAATAAAAACGGCAGCTATTTTTAATGGACATTTCCTATCGCAGCCCGCAGATGCCCATAGGCGCATAAACGGCTCCCCTGTGGGAGCGTAAGTGTCTCTGCCAGGTAGTGGTGCCTAATGTTCCGTAAAGAGTGCGTATGGGACGGCGGAAGATTAAGGCGTTATTTACATTTGGGGGACGGCTCCCCCTCCCTCTCTCTGCCGATTAACGCGCCGGGCCGCTGGGCCGCTTGGTGACGGATGAGTCCATCTGTAGCGTATGGCCCTTACGTAAAGATTACGTTGGCCGTGCTGGGAAGTTAATGGGTCACAGCTTGAAGACTGTTCAGAGGCGTCAAATGGCATTTCGCTCCACCTCTAAACCTGGTGTTTGTTTGTAACAAAATAACTGCTCATTAATGGGATCATGAGAATAATACGAATTAGAGACATTTTTATTTAATATGAATTCTGTCAAATTAAGTGATGGTAGCAATGAGAAATTGTTTCCAAGAACGTTGTACCGATGTAAAAATTACGTTCTGCGTGTCGATGAGCAATGGCTCTCCTTCCCAGCATTCTTATCCAACACAGTCTTATCCAGCACAGTCTTATCCAGCACAGTCTTATCCAACACAGTCTTATCCAACACAGTCTTACCCAACACAGTCCTATCCAGGACAGTCTTATCCAACACAGTCCTACCCAACACAGTCCTATCCAGGACAGTCTTATCCAACACAGTCCTACCCAACACAGTCTTATCCAGCACAGTCTTATCCAACACAGTCTTATCCAGCACAGTCTTATCCAACACAGTCCTACCCAACACAGTCCTATACAACACAGTCCTATCCAGCACAGTCATATCCAACACAGTCCTACCCAGCACAGTCCTTTCCAACACAGTCCTACCCAACACAGTCCTTTCCAACACAGTCCTATCCAACACAGTCCTATCCAGCACAGTCCTATCCAACACAGTCCTATCCAGCACAGTCCTATCCAACAAAGTCTTATCCAACACAGTCCTACCCAGCACAGTCCTATCCAACAAAGTCTTATCCAGCACAGTCCTATCCAGCACAGTCCTACCCAGCAAAATGCTATCACTTAAAGAAGAGATAACAATTCATTTAGACTGGGTAGTCATTTTGTATCAGACTATTTTTATGGCATGATTCAAGGAATAAGACACTGTTTAATTGCCCAACTTTGAGAAATCTTTGAACGATTGCAGTCACCTGTTAAAATTTATGCTAGAGAAATGTGTTTGTTATGGACGGATAACATACACGGCTGGCTTTGTTCCCTGTTAACTCACTTCAGGTGTCAGGTGCCAGTAGATGGAACCCCTCGTTTGTGTCTGGAAGTGTTTCTTTAATTAACACCTGGAAGGGAAATCACTGTCATCGACTGCTCTCACCAGCACATCGATCCCGGTGTTGAGCGAGCGAAGCCGGTGTAGCAGACGTACTCCGGCGAACACTCGCGGTGGTTTTGCGGTTGTATTTGTTTCTGGTGACACTTGGCAGGCCAGATGTATAGGGAAGAAACATGAGAAATCGGCAATGGATGATGTGATGACTTCCCTACTCCCTCTCTTCTGGGGGATGACCTACGTCCCCTCTACTTAGGTAAACAAAACATGGATTTTCTCAGGGTCGGATTGTAATTTGGTCAACGGCAACTGCGTATCTCTGTGTTTTATTTATTTTATTTTTTTTATATATAAAGTTTCACCTTTTTTTCCGGATCAATATGTGTATATTACACAATGCCAACATGACTGGTGAAAGTAAACCAGATTCAAGAAATGGTTATCTGTGTGAATCTGTAGCAGGTACAAGCCAGTTGAACTTTTGATCATTCCTGAAGGATGTGGCCTTTTAAACTTTATGCTATCTTCAAAAACAAAAATAAAACCTAGGGAACTTTTTTTGGTAATATAATACAAGCACAATATTTTGTAAAGTAAATTTTGGGCCGTGTGTGTGTTATTCAAGTGGAGAAATGAGGAGAGGGATAACCCCCAGAAAGTCACTTTTGCTTGAGGTGCCACACCATAGGCTGCCTTTAGGAAGAGAAAGAGTATAGCTTCATTTGATTTGTTGTTATTATTTGAATGCGTTTTCTGTACGTCGAACGGGGACACCTGTAACAAGCCAGACTGAGCCGCTTTGGCCACACTGTTGCCTGGCCTTTTACACGGTCCCTGTGGCATAAAAATGATGGCTGTACTGTCAGACATTGAGTTTTAATCTGAGATGTTAACTGAGATCGAAAGCAGGTCACAAATACGACAAAAAAGCGGGGAATTTCCGTCCTGTGTGTTTTGTCGCCGTGTCTTTCCGGACTGTCAGGTCGAATGGAGAAGCCATCGGCAACCTGTGGAGCTTCCTGGGGGGGTTTCGCTGTGTTCTGACGGCTGAGAACCGGGTCGTAGCTGAGGCGTATCGGTGCTGAGAGTGGGGGTGGGGAGGGGGGTGTAAGCGGGGTAGGCTGATAGGTTTCCCCATAGTGCTGGGGAGAAAAGGCAGTGGGCCGGAGGTAATCCTCCAGCACGGAGCCCCCAGCACAGCTCTCTCACTGCATGTGCATCAACGCCATCGATCGGCCCTCAGCTTCAGGGCCCTCGGCTTCAGGGCTCTCAGCTTCAGGGCCCTCAGTTTCAGGGCTCTCAGCTTCAGGGCCCTCGGCTTCAGGGCCCTCAGCTTCAGGGCTCTCGGCGGGTTGGCTGGCTGGCTGGGAATTCTGCACCCTGCTGCTGTCAGATTGCCCGGTTAAGTGTGCTCAGTGGAATAAAGCACAAATAAAATACAGTGTAACCAAAAACAAATGAAAGGGCGATGTCACGATCTTTTGCAGCTTTTAATGAGCGACGAACACTAGCAAAGCAGTCATATGGTAATTTAACCTCTTATAGTAGCACTAAATGAATTGTGTGTCATGCCCAAAACCTGTGATACCTAAAAGCCTTTTGCAACTGTAGACAAAATGGTCTCTACAGAATAGGTTTTACAAAAATAGTTTGTTTGTTTTTGTCAGAAATACCAGCATATTAAATCCACGTGACTTGTGTTTGTATGCCCTTTATTGGGTCATGGGTTAGGTAATGTTGAGTTTCATGTGCACAAGCACAAAGCTGTCCTTCTTTCAGATAACAACTGAAACTTGATGACGTCCTGCCGACAGACCCTCATCCGTAACACCAACAGCAAATAGGGGAGCTGATCGTGGCGTGAGGCGGGGTGAATATTTTGCCGTTCCTGGCTGTCGTTTTGATCAAGCGTGCGTCCGTCACTTTTTTAACCTCTGCAGGCAGTCACAATGCAGGCGTCGTTTCTAACCATTTACCAGCGTTAAAGTTGACCTCCCCTCATCAAATATTCATCCAGGCACGGCTTGCAGTGATTTTCTGTCTCTTTCCATATGTGCAGTCTGTTGCCAGCTCGCCAACCCCCTGCACCCCCGCTCCTCCGCGGACAGATTCAGTCGGTCGGAATTAGGGTTGAGATGAAACGCGCAATGACATGTCAGTGTTGTCGTGAGCGTTTTCGGATACCCCCGTGGAATGAAGGTGCGCAACGCCCCCCCCCCCACACTCTTGGTGTCCATTTTCACCCTCTGTTCCCAATGTGAGAGCGTGGGTCTGTCGTTAAGGGGCAGAACTCTCAGACGGGACCCCCCAGAGGCCAAGGTTGTGCAATGCCATAGGCACGGCTTTTTGCTTTTGTTTTATTACTGAGCCCTTCTCTCGCATTAGTCCACAGGTGACTGTGATTCACAGTGTAGTGTGCGGAGACTGGAGACGTCACATCTGCATACAGCACAGTGTTGGATACCCTGGAAATCATTCGTTTATTCACAACCTTTTTAACCTTGGTCAGAATGTATCAGCAAGCAACAGTGCAGAAAGAATTCTTAGCTATTTTTAATAAGTCCACACATATTCTCATATAAATGCCTTTAATATACCTTTTTTAGGGTGACTTTTTTCAAATCTATTACGCCACATACAGTTCCCAGATTATAAATAATGACAGCACCACTTCTTTGGAATCTCAGAATGCAGAATGGGCTGAGTGATTGTGAGATCAGACAAGATCACACACACGCACACACGCACGCACACACACACACACACACACACACACGCACGCACACACACAGGACTGCCTTATCTCTCTACTTCTTAAAACAAATTTCACAGCATTTTAATACTACAACCCGTTATTACAAGAGCTACTTGTGTAAAACACAAATACGTGTTAATGTTGGGAAGCCGCAGGTATGTTCTCTCGCTGCCATTCCTGTATTACTGGTTGGGTTAGGAGCTTAAAAGTATACTTGTCTGACAGTCGAGAGAAGGAAATCACAATGTATATAATTGTGCTATGTTCCTGAAAACCTGGGCTGAGTTACTGTAATGCTCTACATACCAGCCGTGCTGGCACCCCCCTTTGAGATTTGCTCTTATCCACCTGAGGCTGTCCTTGGGAATGTATGAGCAGGATGTTATTCAGCTCTGTTTGTAGCTGTCACATAAGCAGCAATGTTGGCCTGTGAACGTCTCTGTTTGCACGGCTCTGCCGAAGTGTTTTTAACTGCGCTGTTAGCGTCGACGGGCGGCGAATGCTCACAGCTGGCGCAAAAATGCGTGTACTTCCATAGGGGTTCCATGTGTTGCGTTCATATGCCTTTAGCTTTTTTAACAGCTTTTACCTGTCCACTGGTGCTGTCACAGTAGTCCTTGGGGGGGTGAAAACTGTGAGGCAAATGCCTTCCCCTGAAGACGCGCTTCAGCCTATTAGCCAGTGAGCGGTAGCAAGAGCGACGCGCCGCATGCTAAGGATGTCATGGCTGTCGAATAACCCGCCATTAACTTTACTGCACGTGTCCCTGCTTTTATTATGCACTGTGGTTTTTTTCTTATTGTCTGAGGCTATTTCCCCCGTCTATTTCTGGGCTTTTATTGGTGGGAAATGATTCTTTAATCTTCCTATTTATAAAACGAAAACATGCCAGAGATAATTAAGGTCAGCTCCGATGAAACCTCCTGCACAAACCAGTCACGCTGCTCCCCAAAGTCGTTGTTTTTTTGTTTTTTTAATGGTTCAAGTTTGTTTCTGCTGTACAAAGCGGTGCCCGGCGTAGACTGAAGCTGAACGGTAACGGTTTCCAGACGCGGCTCACGCTAACAACTGGCTGGAACCAAGGCCACAACTGTGCCGCAATTAGAGCCGAGTTGGGTTTGATCCGGGCCCAGAGGCTGCTGGGAAGTGACAGAGGGGTGGGTTAAATGGGGTGCCACTCTGCAGAACTGACACAAAGCATTAAGGGAAAACGGAGGACATGGCGAACGAACCCAAAACAAATCGCTCAGCCCTCAGCTATTTACATGGCGTTCAAGTGTAGGGGCTTTTTTTTTTGTCCTTGAAGTCTGCCGTGTTCCGCGCTGTTGTTAATTGGGATCAGGGAGGGAGTCCGGCCTCCCCCAGTGTTGCACCGCATGCAAAAATGACTCGCATTCATTCTCAACATTTGGGACGGGGCTGAAGTAGCTTCCCTTTCATTGATTTCATAAGGTTGCCATTTGTACAAGACTTGGGTTTCAAACAAAGTCCGATAGGGCCCCTGCTATGTCCAGCAGAGACCAAATTTCAGGAATTTAATCAGCAATAATACCGTTAATAGGTTTAGAGTAGTACTTCTCTTGAATGTAACCCAGGTTGACGCGTGTCTTCCTGAGAAAGACCGCCAGTTGTGATGTGGTTTTGTTCAGCTGTCCATCAGGTTAGTGCCATGAAACTTACGGATTTTAACGCATTAGGGAATAGGATTGCTTGTAACTAAGATCGTCTAGCCTCAGTACATATAATTAGCAAACCCTGTTTGACCCCTCCCCGTTCATACCTGCAGACAGGTGGGAATTGAACAAAGCTCGTTCTCCTTCATCATGTGACCAGGGTAAGGTGACACCTGGTCCATCGGCGGGTTATTGCTCTGAGGGAAAGGAGACCCAGAAGGCTGGAGCAAGGTACGTTTTAGGGATCGCTCCGCTCTCAGACCTGATCATGCCCTTTTCTTAATGAGACTTGAGCTTTGTATCTCTGGGCTTGTCCGTCGAGCGGCAACACATCCCTAAACGCCATCACGCCGTATCTTCACTTGCACTTTAACGAATCAGTCGTCTTATCTAAACGTTTGTTGTTTCCTGATTGATGGAAGGCGATGAGATGCCCTGTATGTGGGGCCCATTCATTCTCTGATCTATTGTATGAGCCTGTAGGCACATTCCATTGACCGCCTGTTACAAATGGACCAGCACAGAAAAATCTTATCTGTTTGTCCTCTTTCTCTCCTTATTTATTACATTTTGATGATATCCAGACAACAGTCGTCTCTGATCTTAAATTTGAGGACATTGTTGACTTTGGGCCACGTCTGGTTACAGACGGAGAACAGTAGGTCATCCTGGGTTCTGTACAATTTGTATTGTTCTTTAAGGACTAACAGCGCTCCAACTTGTTTGTGAGCCATGGTAGCACCTCTGTTACCCACTGTTACCTTTATTGCTGTAATTATCAGGGCTGTTTAAGTAGCCGCCCACGCCCCTAGCCAGAGAGCCTGTTTGCATCTTCCACGCGGAAGATCACTCTGTGATGTGTTTCTGGCAAACAGGCCAGAGTAAACGCCCTTAAGTGGAGCTTACCTGCTGTCTGGGGGGGTTCAGAGTTGTGCTGTGAGGACCACCGAGATGAGCGATGGGCGGATGGCCGTTGTCGGTTTCGCACGCCGCCACAGCGCCTTGCGTTGGTGATATGCCATTTAACGAGCTTCTCCGACCGCCGCTATAAAAGACCTCACAGCGTCTCGGCATGGCGGGGGCCCAGCGCACTGCCAAAAGGTAGCCGATTGTTCTCGGCCCGATCACCGGCGGGCTGAAAAGCATTTGTGTTTCCCAAAGCCATTCATTAAGAGGAAAGGATTTGTCAGATGTGAGTTTTATGGGTTGGGTTCTTTCAAAGGGATGAAAATAATGGGACACTTGCCACACGTTTGATGCCCTCTGAGTAAATGGCGCGGTTTTGTGCGCCGTCTGGAGACTACAGCTCTCGACTGATCCCGAGGAAGTTGGCCCAGCTCCACCCCCTCACACCGCGTGCGTGCGTGCGCTGTAGATACTTCTCCCTGTTCCTACTCTGGGCACAGAGGGCTGCTTAGTGGCTGTCGACCACGATGCTGCAAAGGAAAACGCCGTCCCGCTCTCTCTTCGCGACGCATCTTCAGGTTTTTATGAAGCGCTGCCTGGCCTTGTTTGAGCATTCCACAGAGAATCGCACCTTCAGCGACGGGACGGGGCCGGTGAGGGTCTTCCAGCACAACCTCACAACGAGCCTCCCGGATACGCAGAATCGAGCACGCTACAGTGAAACGTTTCAGAAGCTCGGCGGGTCAGCCGAGTGACGCAATGCTTAAGGGAAGTTTTCCGTTAGCTCCTACGTCAACCTCTTATTGACTGGCCGAATCTCCGTAATTAACACTCGTTTGAACTGCGGCTGGTTAGATTTAGTGCCATGGTCCGACTTGGGCTTTGAGCAAGACCTCAGCAGTCTGGGAGAGCTGCTGGGGTAGTGGGTGGGCTCAGCGGATTGGGAGCTGGATGGCTTTCGGATCAGCACACACCTCTACCGGGACCGCCGCGCTATAGGGTTCCAGGCAGAATTGAACGGAGAGGTTGCGTCTCTCTCTCAGCCGCGTGCCAGATGGGATCGTTAACCTGTATCTGTTTGAGGTTAATCATTTGGAACGGATTAGACTCACAAGCATTCTGATGCCTTTTTCCCCGTCACTCCTTTCTTTGAGTCTCTCGTAATTGAGTCTCTATGTCCTATGAGATTCTCAATGTCGCTTCTGGCTCGTGTTTTCTCGTTTCATTTTCAGTGTACTGTATGTGTGAATCATGATCTCCAGAATCCGGATCAGTGAGATATTTCATGTTTCAGCCGTAAATGTAAAAGTTAATTTTAAAGCCTGCTATCAAAAAACACGTTTTCAAATTAAATATTGAAATAAGTGGAAGTTACAAGTGCAGGATTTTTTCCCCCTACATCACTTACTAATTCCGCTGGTGCACGCCACCCTCTACATGGCCAGAGAATAGCCGCAGGCTGACGTTAGCAGAATGTTGTGTTTACTGTGGTATAGCTGCTATGCTAAGTGAAACACCTTAATGAGAGCACGGCGCCCTGATTAAATGACGAGAGCGTTTGAGCGTATTATTAATTGGGAAGCCTTCAAGGTCATCTAATTGTGTTATTGATGAGTGATGGGCCACATAATGGGGCTTGGCGCATTTCAACACATGCTGTTATCTGGGTCTGATTCGAAGCGTATATGAGATTCATCGGGATATGATATGTTGAAACGGAACTGCTAGCGCATTGCGCTGCAGGCTGGTGGCAACTGAAGCTAAGAATCTAGCACTTAGCTGCAGAGCTGTTATATGGGTGAAAATTATTACCGCTAATTGTGGCAAGAGCTACGCATCCCCCAGCCCAGCCGCAGACGTTAGCCCTGCCGGGGGGGGTTACGGCGCCTGGTCTTTGAAGGGTTTGGCAGGGGGTTATGGGGTCAATGAACAACTGTCTCAGTTTAATTATCAGTGGGTCTTCATGGCCTTTTTCCTGTGGAGAGGATTGTCAAGGCTGTGCAACCAGGCACTTCCGGGACAAGCGTCATGCTCTCCTGTCACCTTGCCCTGTAGATCTAGGGCAGCCGGTCAATGCTGAACAGCAGGGGGGCAGTAAAAGTCTGTGTCCGAGCATCCAATACCATAGCAATGTTTCAGGCAGCATGTGGTCTAAGCAGAAGTCTGATAGAAGCAGAAATTTGCATTGTGTTTATCTAGTGAATTTCGAGTCATAATAATCTCGAACTCGCTTTGGGGGGGGGGGGGGGGGGGGGGGGGGGGGGGGGGGGGGGGGGGGGGGGG
>JAOYSI010032507.1:17995-30587 GCA_025775065.1 Hiodon alosoides
AGCCAACGCAATGAGACAATTACAGGACAATGCCATTCGCTGAACCCAGTTCTTTCACTAGAGACTGAATCACACTGCATCATGTGCTAGGCTTTGCGTGGCGCAGCAAACTGCTAAATCGGGAGGACATTCTGTATTTGCAAAATACATACTTACCGCCCGATACCTTTGAATTCAAGCCAGACGATCGATCCACTCACCTTCGTATGGGCCCAGTCCTCACTGTAGAAAGTGTTGTCTCTCTCGTCAGAAGAGTTCAGGTACTTGGCCCGGAACTCATCCCCGATGATACGCAGATGTCTGGAGAAAACCATGCTGCGTCTCGTCTAAGGGGGAAGGATCCTTATTAGAGCCGGCAGTTTACTTTAACTGTGACTATGCACCACAGGCTAAGGGTTTTTGTGCCAGAGACTGAACTGCTAGGACCCCAAAAAAGCTCAAATTGAACCGTTTCTTTCCCCCACAACAGTGAAATGAGGCACTGTCCCACTCCCTTTCCTAGTCATTTAAAGGAGTTCGTTAACAAAATTACACCCAGAGCAACAATCATGAACGCATCTACACAGAATACGTGCCGGTAAAACATAATTTCCAGACACTTGGTCCGTCACCAAGGAATACTTAAAATTAACTTACATCCCAGTAATCTTTACCAGCATAGTGATCATGGAGGACGGTCTCCGCTCTGTCCAACATCACAGATCTGTGGTCAGGGGGAAAAGGTTTAGAAACCAATCAAGAATGCATTCTACCATTTCCTGAAAAGCACAGTGGGAGTGGTATAGCCACCTGCCGGTAAGGATTAATGGCTCTTTTACAAATACAACGTAGCAATGCATCTGAATTACTATTCACAGTGAATTATGGGCTGAAGCCGTCTCTGCAGTGACTCACCTAGCGGTGATGTTTTCCAGCAGGTAGGGGGCCAGGATGGAAGCGTGCCCCTGGGCTGACAGACAGGTGACATTTAAACCTCGCGTCTCCTCATACCCCCAGAACCAGCCTCTGAGAGAGAGAGAGAGAAACAGCGGCATGGAAAACAAGCTCTTACCTTTCCAACACATAACGTTCCCTCAACGTTGCTCTGACCTTCAAAAAAATTATTGCAGGGGTACTCTTTCACTGAGCTACCACTAATAGGGAAACTGGCCACATGTTTGAATAATTTAATAAACGGCAGTTTTAGGGTAGGAGAGCCAATTTCCTTGATTCAGGCCTTCTATATACATTACAGTCCTCGTACATACGACCTCTAAACTTAAAAGATTAAAGGGATCGCAGACAGAAACACTACCTCTCTTTATCACTTATAATGACAAAAACCCTTGAAGTCATGCTAATGTGCCCATCCTTGTTATTTTTGCGTTTCTGACGTCTCCGAACATTTGAGCCCATTACCCTTTGCCATCACCTAGACCTAGGCCTTTCTCCCTGCATGAAAGTGTGTCCATTGTGTACAATGGGGTATCTCTGGTGCAGGACGGTGTATCCACGGGCCGGTACCTGTAATAGCCCTGCAATTTTGTTTTACAATGGAAGTGTGTCCATTGTGTACAACAGGGTATCTCTGGTGCAGGACGGTGTATCCACAGGCCGCTAACTGTAATAGCCCTGCAGTTTTGTTTTACAATGGAAGGGTGTCCATTGTGTACAACGGGGTATCTCTGGTGCAGGACGGTGTATCCACGGGCCAGTACCTGTAATAGCCCTGCTTGTCCTTTGAGTACATGAGCCGCTCAACGCAGGGCCTGGCATCCACTTTCTCCTCCCACTTCCCGTCCGTCCAGCCCTCAGCGTAGTTCTGCAGCACCAGCACTTGGTCGATGAAGGGACCCCCGGACTCTGAGCCCCGCCCCCAACCGACCGGCAGGAACACAAAGGTGGTAAAAAAATAATAATAATAATTATATATGATTTTATATATATATATATATATATAATATATAATTAAAAATAATGGGTGGGTGGGGAGAAACTATTAAAGAAGCGCACGCTTGGCCGTACTTTTATGTATTCATTTCTGAGGCAAAACATTTTGACCTGAATGGACTTAAGTCAGCATCAGCCTATGCTGATGTAACATGTAACTGAATGCCCGTTGCAAGTGATAAAACATATATTATGTCGCTTCAAGATTCGATTAACACAGTGAACTGTTGCAGCGTGACCTTTAGGTGATATGCAAGGAGTTTAGCAATTAATGCGCATACACAGACACGTAACGTAACGTCGTCTTGTTATTTTGAACATTTAGGCTTTATCAATCTAAGAGTAGCTATACATACAAACAAGATTTATCATCAATAAAAAAAAAAAAATCACAGATTCATTTTTAGTACCCCTCAGGATCATATTCAAAATATGGAAACCAACTGTCCTTTAGAAAGGGGGTCAGTCGAAACACAAATCTTAATTTGTGGCTGCCCACTTCCCATTGAATTATCCAGGGAGACTTAGAAATGATAATTTTACACTTTCACACTTATTCATTCATACACCTGAATACTGAAGCAACTCAGACCAAGAACCTTGTCCAATAGCTGCGCAGGGGTCAACAGCATTCCGGTTACAGGGCTAACGCTTAACATCGCTAACACATACCGCTGCTCTGCTGCTCTCAAATGGCACATTCCTTCCTGAGTCTTACTTACATTACAGGACTCCTAGCCCAGAATATTAACGCACCCAGTGCCATAGGTCCCTACCCTACACAGCACTAAACCCTGCCACAGTCAAGGCTAGGAGGAGGGGCTCACCGGCGATAAACTCCTCATACTCTATGACGGGCACGTTGGCCTGCAGGCTGGCCACGCTGAAGAACTCGCTCCACGGTATCCGCACCTGGTGAATGTCAGGGCTCTGCCAGTGATAGAGACGGCCCCAAGGGGGCAGCACCAGCACCCAGTCCCCCTGCTTCCTCAGCGTCTTCACCAGGGACGCCATGCGGATGTACACATCTCGCCGCAGGTTGAAGCCCTCAGGTGGGTTCACATCATACAGCAGGTATCTAGTCCAGCAGTGAAAATGATCAGATTTCCACCTGAATAATGAAGCTTGGAACATTATACCATCTAACTGACATGCATTTGTTAATTAAAAGGACTACAATGAATCTAACAGTATACAGAAATTAAAGTGCGATACCCCCAAATTACAGTATTAGTCTCAATCATAAATACCCCAGTGTAGGGTCTCAAATTCCCGCCATTACAAAGACGGGAATAACTGATTTACAACAGTCAGTACAGCCGATTTGAGGATGTGGGACTTATGGCCAATTAAAATACAAGAGGACAGCAAACAAAAATATTATATATGACTGAACAAACGCGTAATTTTCATAAAGAGGTAGTATAATGTTGATCTAATCAAGATAATTCTACTAAAAACCGGAATGACGGTTCTATAATGTTAGAGTTTACAAACGAAAAGAAATTTCGAAGATATCTTTCAATCAAAGCATTACGCTACCTTATATCTCGTGCAGCCGCCGATGAGATTGATACCTGACCAGCACGAAAAACATCATCCTGGGGTAGTTCCTCGGTTTTTACTACCCTAAATACGAAAATGAAAAAGTAGATAAGTAGGAAAAAGTGCCATGTAGAAACCCATAAATTGGCGGAATACAGTTTGCTTCGGTCCGCCATGTCTTCCAGCGGCCACGCACTTCCGGGAAGAGACCCAACGTTCTATTAGTACGCGTCTGCGGTAGCATAGCAACCGTAGAAGAACACCCGTCTTAACTGTGAGCTACGGCTGGCCGAGCACTTTCAAATGTTCATTTCTAAAGCATTGGAGGCTGGGACACCCCCACATTCCAAGGTCCCCCACATTCCAAGAGCCCCCTCCCGATAGCAAAAAAATAATATACATTTTTTTTTAATATTTTAAAATAATTAAAATAATAAAGATTTTGGTGCACGAAAAGTAGCAGCGACGATATCTAACGCGGATTACGGTCCACAGCTAAATGCTTTACTTAATCGATTTGGGGGGGCTTTTTCAAAGTCCGGGCTGCCACTGTTTTAAAGGTACAAGAAAATAACTTTGTGATAAGATTTGCCTGATGTTACGCATGATACAGAGTCCAGCTGTGTATAAAAACTCTCCAATGCTGGGTCCATACTACGTTTTTATTTGGAACACTTTTTAGAAACGAAACTAAAATAATACATTGTAAAACAATTGTAACGTGGCATGGAGCAAACTGACAATTTTAGCAAAAAATAAGGGTCTAGACGTGAGTTTGAAATCAATTAAAAGTGTCGCAATATGTGTAATATCAATTATTAATTTGTTTACTTAAATCTGCACATATGGCTCCAGAAAAATGTTTAACATTAACTAAATTTGCAATGCCAATACAACAAAAAAAAAAGTTTAAATCCATAAACCGTATGTATCAAAAGACGTCTCACGAGGGTGCTGTTGCATTTACAACTTTCGTGATCTGGGAAACAAAGATCTGAACGATAAAGCGGCAGAAGGTAAATTTTGGAGATATGGGCGTGTTTTTGTTGAAGGTGATTAGCATTAATGGTAGGCTGGCAATCTAGAGTACTGAACAGGGCCACTCCCTAAATTATACTCTAGACCGTACTCACACAATCCACGCTCTTAGGACCATTGAACTCCTTAGAGCGGGACGATAGGGACGCGTCCACGCGCATTTCCACGGACACAAGCGAAACGGGGGAACATTTGTAATTGTGTTCATCACAGGATTTAACTTAACAAACAAAAAAAAACCCCACAACAACAGAAAAGAGACTGGATTGAAAAGAAAAGAATAGTCGAAATAAGAGGCAAGTTTAAAGTTTGTCCAAAGTTTCGATATTTGCAGTTGTTGTTTTTTTATATATTAAACTAATTATGGTCGCGTTTAAAGTTGTTTTATTCATCGTTTTAGTCTAAGAAATCGTTTCATTGAGAGTTTAGTGTGGTCAACAGCTTCATATAGGGTATGTCATCGCTGATTTATCTCATCTTAATACTTGACAGTGTTCAGCTATGGTAGTGTAATGTTTGAATTTAGTTTCTACTTTATTCATACACAAAATGCCACGTCCCGCTTTTTAAAGGTGTTATAATATTCCGATCGTTACGGGAAATTGGATATATATTTATTTTGTCGGAGAGTTGAATACAAGTTGATAATGAATTAAATGAAGCGATGATATAAACTGTTGTCAATTACTTACTTTTCTTCTTTGTGGACTGAATGATGGTATTACCTTTTGTTTTAGTTAGTTATTAAAGCCTGGTAACGTTGAAGATGGTCTTTGTCTTTCCGACTGACTCAATATTTTGTTAACTAACTCGGCACAGTTTATCCGTTATGTTTCAGTTCTTTGCATGACTAAAACTACTAATTGAGTCTAATGTCAGGATTATTTTTTCCCGTAAGTTGTCCTTAGTAAAACGTTCCACGCTGGGGCAAATAAAAAATACTTGACATCAGTTAGTTCTCCAGAACCATGCCGGTGGCTTTTTTGTTTCTTCATTGGGCAATATACCCTTGTCCATGTGAGGGAGTTGGGGCCAAAGCGTTTTGATTTTGTCGGTGAAAGGCGGAAGTGTTACTGGAGAGTTAGGTTATGTTATGTTACTCAGGTTCTTGGCTAAAACTGGGTAGGTATTGCATTGTTAATCGTGGAATGCCACGCTGATTACAAACATCTGAGCGGAGAGGCCACGAGCTAAATAACTGGATAGATAAGTACAGCTATTTGCAAGACGACTTAATGTATGCGGCACGAATGACCAAGTTGCGTAGGGCTGTCGTTTTTCTTTGGTTTTTGTGCCAAAGTTTTTGAGACTCATTTTAAGCTGAAATGCAGTTTGAATTACACGAAACGTGTAGAAGCAGACTGGTTAACGCGATTAAGTGCTTTTAAAAGCTTAGTTTTCTTGACGCACTGTGACTGGCTTGCCTCTCTTTGTAAAGAACCACAGCTATTAGAGCACAGCCGTTTCTTTGTATGTTTCTTTATTTTTCTCCTGTATGCTGACTAGCGAGAAAGGTTATTTTATTTGTAAGAATATGAGACAAATGTGGGCTCTGGGAAATGCTCCTTTACTGGTGCTTAATTGATTCCAGGAGTGCAGAGCAGCTTTTGAAGCATCCCAGTCTCCTGCAAGGTCCCATGTCACGCTATAATGTTGAGGGCCTACAGTGACCTGTCACTTTAACATGCACACAAAGGGTAGCTTTGAGAGGTGGGTTCCCCAGTCTGCTGGCCGTGGGGATAGCCCCCAGGGAGAATTATAGAGTCATACTTTGGGAGAGTTAAAAGGGGGGTAAAATTGCAATGCCTTTCTGCCTACTCACCGGATAATGAACCTCATGCTTTCAAGATTTTTTTTCCCCTCCCAAAGTGGCGCGGAGCTGCTTTTATATGGATATGTACTGGGCCTGAGGCTGATTAGCTGCTGCCGTTGGGGTCCACTGACTGCTGTGCCGGGCTTTTCCTTACACGAAAGATTACAGGGTGGAGCTGAGGAGAGGGGTCACATGATTTATTGATTTAATTTATTTGATTTAATTTATTGAATGGAATTGGCTTATTTGAATTCTGTGTGTGTGCGCACGCTTTTGATTACGGAGAGTGATAACGGTTCTGCTTTATGCCACGGTCGAGACCGCGTTTCTTGCGTTCGTTGTCTTTGTAGGACTAAACAAATGTAATTCGATATCTTTCTGAGTTGGCCTCCTCCAGGATTGAAACCTTGGCTGAGTATGACTTCATCTTGCTAGCTTTTTGCTCTCAGCAATGCTTCCCAGTTGGTAATGGTCGTTTCACACCATTCTTTTTCTTCTGCCGAAGCATTCTGAAGGGTGAGGGGAAAGTTGGCGCCATGCAGCCAAGGTGCTAATCAAAGTTGTTAACACGCATGTGCGTTTAAGAACTGTTTACCGTTTAAATGTAATTGCAGGTTGTTATCAGGGAAGGGTTTGCCATGTGCTTGTTGCTGTCAGCGTTGTCATAAATTCTAGGCTTGCAAACCCGATGGGAATCGGAGGGGAATTCTTGCTCGTAATCTCAGCGACAGATCCAATGCACTGTAAAAACAAGTTGTCGTTCCCGTAAAGGATAATATTGTCTGATTTAATTCATACGGGTGCGAGCTAAAATGCGTGGCCGTTGTTTCAGCGGTTTTTGTTTTGGCCAACACATCACTCATTCTGTTGGTAGTTGAGCCAGATCCACCCGGCCACTCATTGTCATTAATAACCTGCAATAGGTCTTGTTTTGAGTTGTGGTTATACTTTTGTACGATAAGAATTTCCAGAATATCTCCATTGGGATCTCTGCCTCATAGAAACAGACCGTCATCACATAATTGAATACTGCTGAGAAAGATGCAAGTTCTGCCTTTGTAAAATGCATCCAAAGATGCAACGATATTGTAGGTTTGTTTTTGTTTTTGTTGGTGCAATGATTGAGTGCGGACATCTTGTACGTTCGGATAGCGGGGCTGCCATCTCTCCCTGATGGAGGGTGGTTTCTGGGCTGTTATGTTCTTTTCAGGGGTAGACATTCTCCTTGTTGTAAAGCATGTAGAAAAGCTTACCGTAATTCTATTCCGTCCGAGGGAGCAGCAAGGGCGCAGTCAGCGCTGCACTTGATTTCGATGTCTCCGTGGAAAGTGTGGCGTCTTCGTTGGAGCGCGCAGTAATGCCATGTTTTTGTCCGTCTGAAGTACAGGGGTATAATGATATAATTTGTGGGTATGATACACGGAACGGAATTTCCAAAAGCCCTCCCTGCCATAAAAAAAAAGAAAAAGGTGTTGGTGGATGGAGATTTATATCACAGTTCATAAAGCACCCTTACTGTCACACAGAACAGGCCATCTTTTTAATACATAACCTGTTTCTACCCCATGGCCAACTCCTCTGAGGAAGTTTAACTAACTACTATTGAACAGCACTCTCTTTCCTCACTGTGGTCTCATCAAATATGCCATGCGGCCACAAAGGCGAGTGACAGTGGGATAATTAGGTGGGAATGTTACTGCGAGGACTTTGGGAAACCAAAAGGTGTACTGTGCGTCCGTGACGCCCATCTAACCGGTCTGACCGTTTCAACCCCCCCACACCCCACCTACCAGATTGCTTGCTGGCATAAACAAGGAAACATCTGTCTGGGTTGCCAGGCAGGGGCCCCACGTTTGCACTGCCTCAATAGAGGCGGTGGCAGGGAAGCATGGCTCTATTAGCTTCAAACGGGCCGTAATGAGCGGGCCTGTCGCTTGGCTGGGCTTCCACAATGCAAAGTTGGCAGAGCTTTGGTTCCGTGGATAACCGGGTCGGAGGTGAGCACGCTCGGCGCGTGGAAGACGCACTGCCCCACACGCACACCCTGACTGTTTTTCTCAGTGCCAGGACCCTTGGCTGTCGATCACAGCTCTAAACCTGCAGGAGTTGAACTAGTGCCCTCCAAGATATATTCCTGGAATTAGATTCTCCTGCCGACCTGGGGGGGGTGGGGGGCTGGTATGAAAGAAGTTGTACGGGTATAGTGGAAAGCTTGTGGAGGTTTGCGTCTGGCTTGTTAGCCAAAAAAGTATGAGAAGTGGAATTTTCTTTGTTCAACTGGAGACCATAAAAAATATGCCTTGAAATCCAGATTTGAGGCTCGATGGAAGGGGTAAACATAGTTTTTGAGTTTTTCCCGTGGCCTCAAATGTGATTTAAATGTCTAATTTCAGGTGTAGGCCGAGGAGTCTTCCCCAGTCTGTGCTTTCAGCCCTTGCAGTGCAATGACAAACTGGTTAGAACCAGCTGAAAAGGAGCACGTTTTCAAGTGCTATTTATGCATTCACTCCTGCTCATCTTACCCCATTGCTCATGTTCTGAAGTGGCTAACGGAATGGGAACGTCGCTCGTTCCGCCAAGGTCGGGCTCTTGCCTCGCGGCAGCCGCTTCAGTACGCCCACCCTACGCCCACTTTTCCTCCATGCGGTTCAGGAACGTCACATGGGCAGTTCTCTGCGGGCCTCCACAGGTGGACCAAGCCGATCATGTTGCGTTTGCCGACGGGGGCAAAACCCAAGGGCGTTGCAATTATGTTTTATAAGACAAATGTAATCTCCAGATTTGGCAGACGAATTGAAGTTGAGTTTGTGGTTATCAGGGTATTTGTGGAGTCTCGGGAACTATCGGGTGGTTGGACCTTTAATTAAAAGTGCCTGTCCAGCATTTTTCCTTGGGTGTTTCTTCCCCGCTGTGGCTTCTCCCAGCCCCAACCCGTCGCCGCCGTTGGCTCACAGCCCCGGATTCCTCGTTTGGCCACAGCCTCCACCGGACTTGCGACTTGATTCTGTGGGAGCTGTTGGCACGCCGCGGGCCGGCCAGGAGATGGGACCGGTGGTCCCCCGGTGGATCCCCACCTTGGGCTTGGTGGTTTTGTCCGCCTAGTTTAGTCGAGTCAGAAGTATTTCCTCATTAACCAGAGGTTCTGGGATCTTCTGCTGCTTGCAGCGCAGAGCTTACAGGACGGTCGGGATAAAATAATACTGTCCTCCGCATGCACAGCTGTTTTGCCTAATTAAAATGTCATGCAGGCAAAAGGAGTTCAGTTTTCTCCCGATTTGGGAGGTAATTAGTAACAACAGGCTAGAATTAGGGTGACTGGGGGATGGATTTAAATAACGCGATAAGGGCCGTCGGTCTAAAACGGGGTTAAATGGGTGGATTTGTTTAATCTCCCCGCATCATGTTAGCTGTCAATCCAGAAAGGTCACTGAGACATGTTCTACCTCGCGTATGTTAAAGAGCCCCCCCCCAAAAGGAAACTTAGAATGACCCTATTAAATCATCTTTTATGCTTCATGCAAAAAAATCTGCCACAGTGCCTCATTTCACTGTTGTGAGGGGACTGAAATGTACAATGTGGTATGATGTCAAAGTGTAAAATGTAAGCACAAGATATCCAGAAACAAATCTCGTTTTCCCACTTCCTCAAGGAGAAAGGAGCATAAATCAGTTAAGTCAGTCATTATGAGAAAAAGTACGAGGCTTGAAGAGGTCTCTTCAGACACTGTCTGATTGTCTGCTAAGCCCGACCCTCGGGGCTCTCTTCAGCGTGCATGAGAATTAGCCATGGGTGCCAGGAGGTGTCTGGAGTGGGTAACCCGGGGGTTCCCAGACAGCCTTCCTGGGGGTTCCACTGAGGCACTCGGGGGAGGGGGTGGTGGGGTGGGAGGTCGACTGTTACAGGGAGGGTACGGCGTCAGGGTAACGTCAGCGTGCTGCAGTCATGGGGAGACACATGGCAGTGTGTAAACATTGGCCAGATGCCAGAGTGGGGGCAGATTAGTGTAGCACAGGACTAAGTAGGCCAAAGTAAACGAGATGGGCGGAATGTGAGCTAATTTGGAATGGCTGGGGGTAGGGGGTAGGGGGTAGGGGGAGGGGGATTAATAGCCGGCAGCAACCCCCCTAAGTAGTGTGGGGAAGGGGGGGATTCATCAGACAGGTTGTGGTGGGAAAATGAAGCGAGTATTCTGGAGATGCTAGTTCCACCAGGTAATTTGTTGAATGTGCACAGATGGCTTCTAGGTGTCAAATTAACTCATTATTGTATTGTTGTTATTTGCATTAAAAAGGGTCCTAACTGAGATTGCTTAAATTAAATTTACCATAGAACCTGAATGAACCGGGCAAGCCCACCAAATGTGGACGCTAGATTACAGTAACAGAGGTGAGCAGCGACGCTGGTGTGTCTGACTTTGGGCCGAGTTCGGTATAGACGTGTGAAGACAGCCCTGGTATTTAAAATGTTGTGGACTGGCAGGAGGCGGTTCCCTGTGCCACCGAAGGGGCCAGATTGCGTTTGAGGTTCACGAAGGTTGTTGGCCTGTCACACGCTACCCACAATGCTTTGCTACAAACCGGGCTCTGCGATGTCAGAGGTGACCCTCTACCTGCATTCCAGTCTATTTCCTGGATTAGAAGAAACTGATCGGTGGACTTGCCCTTATTCATATTTTTCCACCATCATAAACTGAGTGACGGAGGTGGGGGTTGAAGGTTGGAGCTGTACCGGTAGGCTTTCCGTCTGCTCCCCTCGGTTTCAGCTGACGGGAGTCGTCAGTGAAAGCTGCCTCTTTCACAAGGGGCTGTTAACCCTGACCCCGGCCTACAGGTGAAGCTCAAGCCTAGGCGGTTTGTCACAGGATTATCCACAGCCTGGTGACATTTGGACCCTTTTTCAATCGGCCTTTTTCAAAAGGCTTCTAAGCCCTATTACATGCAAAATAAAACATAATTTATTCCAGGTTGTTAATTGTTGTGAAATGTAGTATAAGAATACCTGTGTAGCAGTGGTGGTGTCCAGTGGAATTGTAAATATGCATGGCCCTTTTCGTTTTCTGGTGTCCAGTCACTGCAGGAAAAATGGGTTTGGGTATTCCAGCCGCGGAGAGCCGTGTTGGGTGCTGGCTTTCATTCTGCTGCACTTATTTGTCTGGTTGAGTTGGTCCTGTGGTTCTCAGTTCTTCTCGCCTTCTTCTCCGGTACCAGTCGCTGTGTGAAATGTCACTCGAGGACCGTAATGACGCACACCTGTCCTAACCTGCTCTCTGTAATTCACACAAAGCACTTAGGTTGTTGTTTTGTTTTTTTCTGTCACCGAAAGGCATTGGATAGCACACTCGGCACAGAGAGACAAAATGATCTGCACGGAAAGGATTTTCTATTAAAGACATTCTCAGCTGTGTCTGCTGTAGGATGTTGGATGTAAAAAGTAGCTCAAGTCACAGTTGTGCTCAGATTTGCGTCGATACGATGGGAAAACTTGACAACGGGTTCCCAGTTGCTTACAATACTTCACCGAACATAGAAGAGGGAAATGTCCCCTGCCCCGTGCTTAGCGTATGGAGATCTGTCATGTTTTGGCAACCCTGTATTTGCTTTGGTCGGCGGTTTGTGTATGTTATTTGTGTGTGTGGTTTCCCCATCCTTGTCTTGGTTTGCGGTTTGACGAAAAGGGTGATGACCATCAGGGGTTTTTCATTGTCCTGCCATTTCATTCAGTTTGATGATTAAGTCGATGGCTTATGAAACAGTTTACACCCTGAACCAATTAACAGCCTAAACTGACGCGATTCGAGGGAAAGCGTGCGTCCCAGGGAGAATATGAACTCTCCGTTCCGGTCTCAGAGACTGCCGCTGAATGCTAGTGCCCAAATGGGAAAGTTCATTACCGCCCTAGCGGCTTTTCTCATGTACCAACTCAGCCCTTTTCAGCGGGATCCGGACCTTTTGATGACTGAGAGATTCTGAAGCCTGCCAAATAAACGCAAGCTCCCTCCATCCCCCCCAGAGGGCGTGGAAAAGCTACCCGAGGCACTGCTCCTCAGTCAGGCCCGCATCCTCCCCGTAACAGGCCCGCATCCTCCCCGTAAAAAAGGCCCGCATCCTCCCCGTAAAAAAGGCCCGCATCCTCCCCGTAAAAAAAGGCCCGCATCCTCCCCGTAACAGGCCTGCAACCGCCCACCAGGGGCCCCCCACCCCGCCGGTGGCCGCGGGGCCGGGCCGGGGGGGCCGGCGGCGCGGGGCGGGGGGCGGGCGGGGGGGGGG
>JAOYSI010032518.1:0-30586 GCA_025775065.1 Hiodon alosoides
GCCCTTTCGGCTGCTGCTAGTTCCTACAAATTCACACACACACACACACACACACACACACACACACACACACACACGCACAATTGCAGAATTAATCCTGGACTCTGGCCTTATATTACCTCTGCAAGGAGCTTAGTTATAAATTGCTGATAGTAGTACCTCCTGTAACTGCATAAGTTCGGCCTCAAGGCTCTTGCTCTTTTTCTCACTCTCTTTGGCTGTAGCCAACACTTCTTCCCTGGCAGCACGGGCATCGTCCAGCTCTCTTTGGAAGTCCTTCGTCTGTGCCTGTGTGAAGGAACACAGTCAAGACAACAAGGGACATCAATATCAACACAAGCCAATACCCCACGAAAGCATCGTCTCACAGCGAAGGCCATACATTTCAAGCCACTCTACTCAGCTTACCTGAAGCTTGCGTAGCTGCTTGATGGCCTCGTCTCGCCCTTTGTTGGAGGTCTCAATCTGACCCTCCAGGTCCTTCATGTCTCCTTCAAGCTTCTTTTTGGCAGCAGAAACTATGGCTCTCTGCTTGCGCTCGTCCTCCAACTCTGTCTCCAACTCACGTACCTGAGCGGAACACATACTAATAGTCTCATATATAGATTCAAAGATTCCTAGAGGGGAGCTCATTTGCTTTTTCTAGAACTTGATGTTCAGTTGAGTTAGGAACTGTGCAACCTATGAGTAAGAATTTACATTCTGGGATTATTATATATATATATATATATATGTGTGTGTGTGTGTGTGTGCTATAAAAGCCTGGGCATGCTTAACTTGAGGCATCCTTAACCATGTGGCTTCTCGAATGTTTTTGGTGAACATTTGGTGAACAAGGCTCTGTACCTGTTTAACAAGCTGCCTTTTCTTCTCCTCGCCCTGCTCATCTCTGCCCTGCAGGTCTCTGTCAAATTGAGCCTTGAGGGCCTGCATGTTCACTTCTAGTCGCAGCTTAGCATCCTCAGCCGCCTGCAGCTCGTCCTCCAGTTCCTCCAGCTGGGTCTTCATTTCCTCCACCTGTGCCTCCAGTCCACGCTTTGACTTCTCAAGTTCATGCACCTACAAAATGGAGGAATGGATACATGCAAGCATAGAATTACAAAAGTCAAGAGCAATGGGTTTCAAAAAGCAACATCTCTTTGTTGTTATTACCAAATACAAATAAAAAAAATAACTTACACTCTTGCCAACATCATCTTTGGAGCTGACCAGGTCTTCCATTTCTGCACGCAATGCTTTGTTGGCCCTCTCCAGCTCCTCGCGGGAATCCTGAGCTTCCTCCAAGGCCCGAGCCAGGGACAGGGCCTTCGTCTCTTTTTCCCGAGCCTCAGCCTCTGCCCGGTCACGCTCATCGGCATACTTGTTGGAGATGCTCTTCTCTTCTGCAAGCATCTGGCAGGTATGGGGAAAGAGAGAAAATGTGAAAAAAAATCACGTTTCAATTGTTTTTCACAACTGTAATTGTTATATTAAGAGCAATGTAACGGACCTGGTCAAATTTCTTCTGCTTCTTCTCCAAGTTGGATACCAACTGCCTCTGGTTATCCAGGTCTACCAGCAGGTCCTCCAGCTCTTGCTGCAGACGGTTCTTAGTCTTTTCCAACTTGTCATACGCAGAGGCTTTCTCGTCAAACTGCGTGTTAGCTGCTTCCAGGTCTCTCTGGAGGCGTTTCTTGCTTTCCTCCAGCAGCTCAACATTGCCGATAAATTCATCCAGCTTCTTCTTGGATTCTGACAGCTGGTTTCATGTAAGGATACGACAGTCAGATGACTGCTAAACAAAAGATTACAGGACTAGAATTCAGCACTAAGTGCCCAGGGGTTTCTGGATGTGCTGAGTGCCACCAGTAGACTAACCTGCACATTGAGAGTGGAGACGTGCCTCTCAACATTCCTCTTGGCCTCCATTTCCTCATCTAGCTGCTCCTGCAGCCCATTGCGCTCATCTTCCATCTGACGCAGGCGAGTTGAGAAGTTCAGCTTTTGTCTCGTCTCCTCTGCTAGGAGTTCCTGTGAAAACATAAAAGGAGGACACTCAGAATCCAGGTGTAACATACTGAGAGGAGTATACAGCAAAATCAACGGTCTAAACAGATGTAATCAAGCACTTGGCGAATGCAACGTTATGTATAGTTTGGTCAGTGTTCAATGAAACACACAAAGCGTTGTAGCAAAGAGGAGAAAACATTTAATCAAAGATACTCAAACTGTATTGGTACCTGTGTATCCTGGACCTGGGAACTCAGACTGGCCACATCCTTGCTCAGCTTTATGTTCTTTCCCTCTGCCTCATTGAGAAGGTTAGTAACGCTTTCTAGTTCCACCTGTGGGTAGGACAGTGGAGTGGATATATGGTCAAACACTGTCTGAAATGTTTTTTAGGTTAACTGTATTTTTGTAAATATCTTTGCTAATTGCTTTCCTTGTTCAACCATTTAAATGGTTAAAGCGTCACCATCACTCAGACACCATAGAGTACACCTAAGGCGAACTCACAGTGGTTTTGGAAACCCGCTCTCCCAGCTCTCCCTTCTGCCTTTCGCTTTCATTAAAGCGGGACTGCAGTTCAGTCAGCTGAGTTTCCACCTTTTTCCTCTTGTGCTCAATTTCCTGCCTGGACTGCGTCAACGAGCGCACCTCTGCGCTCAGTTCAGCCGACTCCTTCTCTAGTACCTGCTTTGCCTTTTCAAGATTAGACTTAACCTGGAAAAAATGAAGTTTGAAACACTGATGTTCAACTCATCTCAACATGAGTTCCTAGAAAGCAAACTGAACACAAACATGTATTCCAAAAAACACACAGCCTTCACGAACAAAGGCTTGTACCCGCTTGGACTGCTCCAGCTGCTCAGTGAGCTCCTCTACGGCCTGTGTATGCTTTTGCCTCATCTCCTGCACTTGTGCCTCGTGTGTGCGCCCTTCTTCCTCTATCGCCCGCTTCAGTAGGGTCACTTCCTGTTCTCGTTTCGCCCTGTTTCAGTCACCCAGACAACAGCACATTCCAATTGAAAACACATACATACACATTTTTTGGCTTTCAACCAACCAATTAGTCAGAGAAAATTTGTCATCGTCACATTGCAATCAACAGAAAACATTTTTTTCCGTGATGTTGTAGTCAATGTTTGTGATGACTGACCATGTAGAGTAGTGGTTCTCAACCCTGCGGCCCATTACGCTTAATTGTGTGGACCAAGCATTTTCATATTCTTTTTTTGGTATTCAAAATGTAATATGTCGCCATTACTAATAATTTTGTATATTTGTAACGTAATGTTAATTTGGCTTGAGCATTTTAATAGAAAAATTCAAATATACTACCACCACATATTGTGGATTGTTGTGAAATGTAGATATGTAGGAGCTGATGGTCGACTGTAAGTAAAAGGGCCCTCACCGGAGTTCCTGCTGTGTGGCTGTACTGTCCAGGGTGTCCTCCAGCTCAGATTTGAGGGCCTCCAGCTCCTCGCCCAGGTCACGCTTGGTTTTCTCCGCTTTGTTGCGGGCGGCCCGCTCCGACTCCAGATCCTCTTGCAAATCTGAGATGTGTCCCTCCAGCTCTCGGATCTTCTTCAGAGCATTGTTCTTCTGGGCCATCTCGTCCTCCAGCCTGACAGGCACACACACTTTAAATGACAGGCTGTAGGCCAACCTTTGCTCAAAAACTGCCATTTACATCTGCTACAGCATTTCGTTACTCAAGATAGGACTCCTTGCTCTGGAGTCCACGGAGTTGAATTCATCAACATAACTGTCATCCAAATACAAACTAGTGTCTTAGTAACTGAATGAATGAGTAGTACGTCCTTTTCGTTGTCTTTTATTGTTCAAAATGAAAAGCTAACCACTGGATTGTACTATTGTGCCGGATGGACCCACCGCGCCAGTGCGGCCTGCAGTTCCTCTTCCTTCTTGGCTAGCTGCGCCTTCAGCTCAGCAATCTGGGCCTGTAGGTCAGCTAACTGCTCCTGGAGGTCATTGGACTCTGCCTCCAGCTTGCGCTTGGCTTTGTCCAGCTCCTGTCGGCTCTTCTCCTCTTTCTTCAAGCGCACTGCGGGGATATTGGGTGTTTGTGAATCACTTTTCACTTAACTAAAGGGCGTGGTGTTAAATCTTGCTGTTGAGCACGCTTGATAAATAGTAAAACCAGTTTAGTAAGCTTTTGATGAATTTAGGTTAAGTTAAATTTTAATTGGAAATAGTATGAGCTGCCTACAAACCTTCAAGCTCCGATATCATTGACTCATGTTTGTTTTTCAGCTTGGTCAGGTTCTTTGATTTCTCCTCTTCCTCTGCCAAGTTTGAACTGAAGTCTGCTATCCGTTCCTCCATCAATTTCCTCTCCTAAAAGTAGAAGCAGAGTTTGATATCACTTTTTCCCCAAAAACAGCCATTTGCTCCCTATATTAAACATACTCCCATATACCCTATTCCATGGGTAGGGAATCACACTTACCTTGAGCAATTTGTTGTTATGATCCTCCATCACAAGGATGTCATCTTCCAACTTCTTGATCTTGCCCTCAGCAGTTACCTTTTCCAGTTGCAGCTTCTGACGGGCATCTTCCTCCTCTTCCAGATGCTCCTCGAGGTCCTGAGGCACACATACACCAAACACTTAAAATAAAAAGTGGCACACTTGGGGTGTGTCTTAATAGAGGTGTTCAGATAGATCCCAGTGCAAATGTATCTGTGCTTACAGTGTGTGTGTAGTGGTGAATGAGGGAATTTAAAGTTAATTATGAGTTAGGAAAACCTACCTGAATCTGCTGCTGCATTTTCTTCCTCTCCACCTGCATGGACTGACCACGTTCCTCCTCCTCCTCCAGCCGCGCCTCCATCTCATGTAGGATCTCCTCCAGCTCTTGTTTCTTGGCAGCCAGACGCACCCTCATCTCTTCAGCCTCTGCATACAGCTCTGTTTCTGCCTGTAGCTGTTCCTGCAGTTGGTTCCTCTCATCCACTAACTGATCAACAAGACAGAAAGAGGATATTGGAAGTTGGTAGGGGGAAACAGCACCACACTCCTACTAGACTGAAAATACTAGGGTTTGAACATACCTGTGTGTGTTTCAAGGTGATCTCCTTCAGCTCTGATTCGTACTTTTGCGACTGCTCCTTTGCTTTTTGGAGTTCTTCGTCCTTCAGGCTCATTTCCTCTTCCTGTCGGGTCACTTGGAGCAGAGGCTTGACCTGAGAGTTAAACATGGCGCCTTTACTGATAAAGTACCTTCAAGGCATTAATGTACTTAATGTGTTATGTATAAAGAATGTCGTAAGAGCCCTTTTTCTCACCTTTGTGAAGAGTCTCCACCACTGCCAATTGCGGAGTTTGAGGTAGGCAGCACAGTTCCTTTGGATCACCTTCATGGCCATTAGCTGCTGCTGCCTCTTGGCAAAGGCCCTGTAAGCAAGCAGAGGAGAGAAAAAAACAACACTTGGTTTGGCTGGATTAGAGCACATAAAGAGCTCAGCTGAAATAGGCTGACCTACAATCCAAATACTGACAAAGAATACTGATACTGATACTATGTTGCAGGGAAGTTTCCCTATAGGACTCTGGAAGGAAAATGCTCACTTTCTGGCTAAGAAACCTCTGGCCTGGGACTGGAAGGCAATGATGACAACTGTTATCTTGAGGTCACGCTCCTCCTCCAGGTGGGCCAAAACTCCAGTGCGGAAGAAGATCTTGCTCTGCCCAATGCGGAATAGGTTTGGGTCCAGATCTAGATGCTTGATCTAGTAGGAGGAGGAAAAAGGAATGAAATGAATGATTGTCTCTTGCCACCATAGTTGTGTTATTAAAGCTTCACCACAATGCACAGCTAAAAAATATGAAAGTCTCCAATGATGATGATCTGGTGAAAAGAAATGCCAGCTCACCATCAGGCAGCAAGCTTGTTTTCCATCCATGAAGCCCTTAGGAATAGCACTTGCAGCCAAGATCTCATATCTGTTTAGACAAATAAAGGAGTGGAATACTAGGCGTTTAGCCATTTATCATTATTATCTCATTACAACTCAACTGGACAGTTGACCAACAGTGACAGGTGTGCTCTACTCACCGCTGTCTGAACTCCTGGAAGACGATGCGGTTGGGGAAGCCTTGCCGACAGATACGGATTCCCTCCAGCACACCGTTGCACCGCAGCTGCTCCAAGACCAGGTGAGCGTCCAGTTTCCCAGCCTGTAAGAAGGGGAATGGAGACATCGATCATCCGTCATTCACTCTGCAATGGGCCACAATGTCTGCAGGTTGTTTACTTGAAATCATTACTTACAAGCTCACTTCGTATTTCCAGGTGTAGGTCATATGCTAATTAAGAGGAAGCTCAAAACCTTGAAGAAACTGTAGCCCTCGAGAACAAGGATTAGCCACTCCTGGTCTGCATTATCTTGACATATAAACTGGAGCTACTTAACATTACAGAGCTGACAAAGGTGAAAACCCTAGCCACTACTGAAAAAAACAACCGTGGGTTAAAAAACAACCATGCCAACGTCTTTATTAAAATATAGAGATACAACTGGATACAGTGTCAACTGTGTTTGCCAGGTCTTATGATGGTTGCTACTAATGGTACTGTGACTGCAGATGTCTTAGTTATTTCACACGCATATTTGGATGCTATTTTGCTTTTATTTTTCAGCTTTCACGAGGGGACCAATATGATCAGATACAGAAAATTGCACATTATGCTTTGAGAGAAAGACAACATACTAACTGAGGAAATAGTGGCTATATGTGTGTGTGTATATATATACACACACACACATATAGCCACTATTTCCTCAGTTAGTTATATATAATAACTTAACTAACTTAACCTAGAGGGCTAGATATGACACAGACGAGGGACAAAATTGTTATATATTTTGCTTCAGTGCTCATTTATGCCGTTGGAGACCAGTGTTTCTGACACTGGTGGATGTCATGGGAACTGCTGCACACCTAAACATGCACCGTGGGACATTCTTACCCTCTTCTCGTGGTTGGGAATTATGCACCGCACAAAGTTGGGCTGGGTGTTGTGCAGGGTGGTCATGAGTTTGGCCAGAGATTCCTTGTAGAGCTGGCCCACTGTGCGGAACATTCCCTTCTTGGTCTTCGAGGCGCTGGGCATAGAGCTGTCTGTCATCTTGGCTATCGTCTCCAGTCCCACCACGCGATCCACTGTGACATGGGGAGAATAGGCTCATATACAGCTGCCGTCGTCTCATCTGCCACTGCGAGGCTGGGCTAGACTGACATCCGGAGTGGGTCCAGCAGAAAGGCTAAATGTTTAGAAGTATGAACCATACGCAAGCCTTTTACTGTCCATGTATAATGACAGTCTTTGGTTTCCTGTATTTACACAAATTATTAATAACTGATATCGCTCTTTCTCCCTAAAAACAGCTGATGGGACAATCTGTATTCACTACTTTACAAAATGAAGTCTTCTCCTGGTTTTAAGCAAATGATGATCAATAATGATGGGGGAAATAATGGTGATAAGAACAATGGCGGTGACAACCGTGAGACCAGCTGGTCCTGGCACAGAGACTCACCGTCTTTCCACAGGTCTTGCACAAACGGGCTAGAGGAACTATTAAGCAGAGCTGTCACATTGTCATTGAGGGGGTCCATGTTCTTAGTCAACCACGCAGCAGCATTGTAATCCACCTGAAGACAAATGATCCAAAAACTTGTCTAACAAGTACAAATTAACTTAAAAAGGATTCAAATTATTGACCCATTTAATAAAATAAAAAAAATACAGCAGTGTATTTGGTATGACAGGTTATTTTTACAAGCCCTGCCTATTTCTTCCACCCCAGTCCGAGCAGGCACTGCCAATTGGTCACTATTGGCAAATGACATGGGTTGGATGAGCAGTGAAATTAAGGTTTTATAGTACTATATGGATTAAAATATTTGCTGTGAAATTCACAGAAAGCCAGTGTCTTTCCCACCTTGCCAGCATAATGGAGCACTGAGAACTCAGTCTTGTCTTTAAGCTGTTTAGGCTTTGCAAACTTGGTGTGGTTGCCCTGCGTGTTGAAGAGCTTTTCCACAAATGAGACATCCGTGGCTTTAGGGAACCAGCACTCCTCATCCAGCAGGGCAAGGATGCCTGGTGGGTTATTCTGCAGAGACAAACATCTTGCTTGAGGTATTCACGGACAACATAAAGACAGTTAAGACAGCTGAAATTGATTTACTAAAGGGAAAAAAAGACAATAGCATGTTAAACAGTGTATTAATATGTTACAACCCAGCAGAAGAGTGTGCCTAATTTAAACATGCATGCCCTTGTGACAGAAGGCAAAGGCCGGCAGACTAACCGGCCTCTCGATTAGCTCAATACAAGGCTGTAAGTCCAGGCCAAAGTCGATGAAGTTCCACTCGATGCCCTCCCTCTGGTACTCTTCCTGCTCCAGGATGAACATGGTGTGGTTGAACAGCTGCTGGAGCTTCTCGTTGGTATAGTTAATGCACAGTTGCTCAAAGGAGTTATCCTGTGGGAGAGCATATCCAAAAGCACACGATTCAACCGGCGCAAACGGTGCTCTGTGGGAATTCCAAGCCATTCCGGGCTCCGCGTCTCTCCGGCAGTTTGAGGGAGGGTGCGCCTCACCTCAAAAATCTCAAAGCCAGCGATGTCCAAGATGCCCAGAAAGGAGGCTCCTTGCCGCTTTGTCTTGTCCAGTGCCTTGTTGACACGCATCAGAATCCAGCGGAAGAGACGCTCGTACATGGCCTTGGCCAGAGCCTCTATAGCAAAGTCAGCCTGTCAAAAAGAAAGGGACGAGACCATTCGGTCACACGAGAAACTTTACAGTTTAACCCAAGGTTCATCGGAGCAAAACGAAAAGCTGTCAATCTGTCTTAACATCTCTTCTACTCTCATGCATCATGGGTATCACATACACCTTCGTTATATATTTGGAGATTTATAGAGTGGTAATTTATAAAACTGGATATAATGTCGTTTACTCTACCTGCTCCTTAGTCTGTGCTTTCTGCACCATTTCCCGGCCCACTTTGATGCGTGGCGTGAGAATGGCGCGGGTAAAATCGGTCACATTTATACCCTGCAGGTGACACACCTTTTGCGCCGCTGGAGGTTAAATATATTGTAGAAAAGGATAAGCAAGAGAAATGAAGGGCAAAACATTTGAAATAAATGCTGTTGCCATGGATGCAGAACATCAAACTGTGACGAGGACGATGAACGTAAAAGTACCCCAAAAGTAGTTTGCAGCAACACGTTCAGAGTTGTCTCTCACCTGTGTTATCTGGCATGGTTGCCTGTTCCTGGTTCCTCTCCTTCTTGAACTCAATGTTTCCAAGCTGCAGCACGGTTGAGACCACCTTTAGGATGCCTAGAGGTGACGGTATGTGAAAATGTATCACTTGATGAATGAAACTTAAAAAAATAAGTAGATTTTAAAACGAAGAGATGCTCATGTGGCTATGGCTATGACAATGATCGTGGCGATGAAGAGGGATGGGAATATTTGTTATGTCAGAAGAAGTTGTGCTGTGCCTGTGTCATTGAGATGCATTACCCGTCTGCTCCTCCTCATTGAAACCCATGATGTTCATGGCTTCCATTGTCTCCTCATACATCTCGTCATCCTGCTGCCCAGGGATCTGCACATGGCCTGACACCAGGAAACGGTAATTGCCGAAGTTCTCCAGCAGCAGCTCCTCTGTAAGGGAAAATAATCTGGTGTGGCACGCATAAGCACTGCTTTTATCGGCAGACAGCTTTGTTGACAAGAAGTGTGTGTTTACAGGGGCATTGCTTCTGAGCAATCTGTTGATAATTAAAAGTTGAAATTAGACATTTGAGCAAGAATAAGTAGTTAGCTGTATCAGTACCTGGCCCTATACCTATTTGTGATGTATCTCTGTCAGCGTATTTCACTTGTAGTTCTGCCCAAAAAGGCATTGCCTCAATGTAATTCCAATGCAGCCGGTACTGTTCCTGGTTAAATGAGGTCGATTCCAGAGTGACTTTCCTGTTCTAAAGTTAATGCAAGATGGTGATGATGAAGTACGCAATTTAGTGGTGGACTAGCGACACAAGGTCATAAAACTTCTAGGTGTTCATATCTATTTACAGTCATTAATTTTTGCTAACTCAATTCTATTAGAATAGGATATGGATACTCATTGACACAAAATAGGTACTCAAGCTTTACCACGAAGCTTGTCTTTAACCCCGGCCACCATGTAGTAGAAGATGTGGAAGGCCCTCTCAATCTTGGCCTGTCGGATACAGCGAGACTTCTCCAGCAAGTCTGCGGGGGTGACCTGGTTAAGGAAACTTTGTGCAGCCGAAACTCATTCCAAGTTCCAAGTTCCAAGTATTAATGTTTGCATCACTCATTTGAGATTGCCTAGATGCCAATACTTTCTACATGAACACAATTGTACCTATGCCATTTGACACAATAGTGTGTGAAGAGTCAGTGGTTCTGTGCATGGTTTAATCATGATATTTTAAGTATCTGAACAGTTCCTCCCATCATAACTAAGACATAACCTTTTACTTCCTTGGCCTTCTCAGTCACAAAAATTCAGGATACAAGTTTCTATGTTGGCTCCAACGATGTAGCCCGTCACGTCAAAGTTAATACGGATGAATTTACCCTATGTGGAGAGAGCAAGATGTTGAGCGATGCCAACAATACAAAAAAAATGTATATAAACAGTGGCATATCAGTTTGGAATTTGGAATTATATTGTAAAAAGAGATATGAGACGGGGAAAAAAAAAGATTAAAAAAGTAATGTGTACTTACAAATCGAGAAGAGTTGTCATTTTTGATGGTCTTGGCATTACCAAAGGCCTCAAGAATGGGGTTGGCCTGCAAAAGTTGTTTCTCTAGCTCCCCCTAGAGTATCCGTAAGAGTTATTAAGTTATAGACAACCAAGTACATTCTGAACTTAAGGTGTGACATAAAAGGCAAAAAACATTTTTAATCACACCAATTATTCAAGACCAAAATAAAAATAAAAAATTAGCTTAAAAGGCCATAAAAATAGACATGCAAAAGCACATTAAAGATAAAATACCAAACAAGGACCAAATACAGTACAAAACCCAGTGAAAACAAATCCAGAACATACTTTAACTTGCTGTAAATTTGAAACATAACCATAATTGTAAACATAAGAAATTACATAACAAAAGAAAGAAAAACCTATGAAGTCTATCACCATGACTGAGAAGTGTGCATTTAATTTGCTTCAATGCTCCTGTTCCACTTAGCCGCGCTCATTAAACAGCTGGCATATTTCCTAACGGATTCCCTTCAAATTGAAACAACATGCGCCTGATTTTACACAACAGGTCTTAGTTTAGTCACGGTTGCACTTTGCCTGGTTTGGCAAATACATTTTACGAAAGTTTGAATGAAGCTCAGTGCTGCCTCAGGCCTAGAGACAGATTACTGTTGGTGTCGGGATGCAGGAGCCGAAAAGAGACGCAGATCAGAGGAGTCCGCTAAGTAGCCCCGACACCCCTCTGCCCAACCCACTCCCCTGAGACAGGTTTGCAAGTCAACTGTGAGCCACGCTTGCAAAGGCAACGTCGGCAAGATGTAAATTATTTTTTCTTTTTTTTTTAACTTAATGAAAAACAATTTGAGTGCACATGGACATGAGTTGAAGAGTCAATGATTGGTCATGGGCAGAGAATGTTTCTTCTCTGTGAGAAGCTCTGGGTTAATCAATCTGGATAAACCCAACAGCACCCGAAAACTGCCCTGTACCATCAGCCCTTGATGTATTTTTCCCTGTTTAAACAAACCGGAGTAAAATGTTCTATCTTCTTGCATCAACATGGCTTATACTCCCTGAGGACATTCCACAAATGGTAATATGAAATATATATATTATTAGATTTTTACAGATTGCGTATTCAGAAGAGAGAGAGAGATATACCAGACACTGTTCAGCGTTGTGAAGGAAAACACATCCCTGACTGCGTCAGACGCCGAGAGGGAAAGACAGCAAACCAGTGAAAAACAGAAAAGAAACATAAGCAGAGATTATTCTCAAAAGACATAAAAGGCAATAAAAAAAAGAGTCCGGAAGATTAAGGAGACACATATAAATACACAAAATTTTCATAGTTAGAAAAGGGGTAAAGCTCTGCTGTGATTTTCTGGTCTTCGGATAACTACTTCACAGCACTCCTGAGGAGAAGTCTTAGCGGTTCAAACATGGCAAGACGTGAATGGTATGGTTTTGAATTGGTAGCTATTCTGCTGTAGCAGAAGAGTACGCTGTACTACACTGTACCTCCTTTGCATTGTGGAACAAATGTACTGAGCCTCAATTCCTTCAGGAGAGCTGTTATTCATGCAGGAATTTCAGTTCAACTGGGCCTAGAAGTGAAGCGCCTCGGGATCTGTCGTGATAGTTCACCATAAGTAGTGTTTCAAAAGTCCACAATGTGCATCAAAGTGCTCTGCTACTGGTAAAACCACTCACAGAATCGTATGACAGGTGGATGAGGAAGGGGAAGGTCCGTGATAGGACGTAATGTCCTTTGTTGAAGAAGAAACGAGACGGGCATGCTCACACTGTGCTCATTGATCGGTGACAGACCTTTTCAATGCCAGGTTCTGGCTCTGGCAGTGAAAGGGTTCAATGTCTAAAAGATTAATCACTCTCGGACGGGGGTATTATTCATCATCTACCACCCTGACTTATGAAAATACTGCATAAAAACATTACAGTCACTTAATTAAGGCTGCATGACCCAACGTAGCTCTATAAATGTGATCACGGACAATACCTGCAAGTTTAGTACATCTTGTATAGTAAGACATTGACTGACATTGCAGAAATGTATTTTATAGTTTATTTTATCCGTGCAACTTCAAGGTATAGAATCAAGCTTGTGGGAACCTTGATACAAATGTCACTCCAAAAAGAATACATTTTGTTGCAGTATTTTATTCTGGGTGAGAAACTGTGACATGCAATTCTGGGCCTATGAGAAACACACACACGCAAAAAACTAGGCATTCTCTTTTACTCACGTAGGCAAACTGTGATCCTGATTGTTGCTATTTGGAGGAAATTATGATACAGTAGTTAAACTGACAATAGTTAGTGCTCCATTTCCCTAGGAAACTGCGACTCCAACGGAATTTGCAGCACAAACCGACAAAGTTTTGATTTTTGTTAAATTAACCCTGTTTAAAACACTCTTGTCAAGGAATAAATTCCGATATGTCAAAAGACTGAGAAATAAGTCACCCCTTTACACACAAAAACAACCCCACTAAACCACCAATTGGTGAAATGGTTTTTACTGGCATAATCTTTGACTGAAGTTATTTACTCTCAGCAGTTCCGTGGATTGCATTTCAGGTATAACATTTACATTTTGTTTATGTCAGAGCTCAGGAGGAATACTTCACGCAAAGCACTGCTAAGGGTTTATTGGAGACTGGAGAAGTTCAGATTCCAATAAGGACTGCATTTTCTGCAGACAATACTTCTAAACAACTGCAAAAGCTGATCAACCAACTCCAGACTAAATCGTGTATAAGTTCTTAACTTCTTAAAGTTACGCTAAATTTTAGTCCAGTTCATTTGAAAAAATAGCATTGACTATTAGTAAGTCGAATATCTTCTGTATCTTCCCCATTATACCTATGAAAAATGTACTTCTGCGGGTTAAACCATTCTGCCAATTATGTAAGTAGCAGTTCAAGTTGTCCATCGCAGCTTTTAAGCTTTAGACTAAACAGCCAACAGGACAGGACAGGGTGTTGATATAAGCTTATACATAATGCAGCCAACATGTCATTGCGGCTTTTCGCACCTAATGTGGCGTTGTTAAATTCGTGGCCGAGTAGTGAGAGAGGGAGAGAGAATACTCACAACACTGGTGTCCTTCTTGCCTTTGTGAGACGAGGCCACAACTGCAAGGTACTGGATGACCTTCTTGGTGTTCTCCGTCTTCCCAGCACCGGACTCCCCTCTGCAGGTTGGGGACGTTGAGCAATAGAGGAGGTGAGGAACAGTGGGTGGAAAAACATGTCTTAGGTCGCTCCTTACCGTTCCCTATGTGACTCAATTACTTGCGCGCGTAGCGGAACCCTTGCACGGCGTCTCCAAGACATTTTCCCATCCTACTTTATCTTGAAATACGAATGCATTCATTGGTTTAAACTTCTTAAATGATTCTTTTTTAGCCTGCTTAATGACAATTGCTATGCTTCATGCACAACAAAATGTGACACAGCAACCTTAGCCTGCTCCAGCAGACCTAATGATGCCTTTGATCTCTAACATAACAGGCAAAGTGATGAAAAACTTCAGCCCACCAGCTAACCCTAACATCTCCATAAAAGGCAAAACATGTCTATGATTCACTGGGCCCTGTAATGGGCTTGTTTGGCAGACGGAGGAATCCAATACGACTTATTTTAAAGTCCACCCTTGCCCATGGCTGAACCATTCACTCCCAGCAGTACACCAGTTATGACATCTCTAACTCTTCTGATTTGGTGTAGGGTCCTATATCATTATGTACATGTATAAAAAAATATCAAGATCAAGCTTTAATAGCAATGTCAAATAATGTTTGTATAGTATATACAACTAAATGGAAAGTGCTACACAAAATATATATATTTTTGGCTTCCATAAATAAGAGTAAATTAATGCACAGCAACACAGAGTTAATCCTTCTTGTTGCCAGAATTTACGAAAATCAACAAACTTTCAGTAAATTTAACATAAACAATTTTAATTAGACCACAGGAAATTAGACCACAGTTGGTGGCTTTCAGGAAGGACTTAGATTTGATCAGAGAATTCTGTATCCTAGCATTAATCAGTTTTGAGCAGAAAGAGCCCAGGGCAGTGAATCAGGAGAGCCCTCCCATTTCCTTTGCCACTTTCACAGGAGGCCTTACAGGAAAGGTGGTCTGGGCCACAGGAGTTAGAGTTCAACAGCTAGAAACACAATGTTAAATGTTCCAAGCTCTGCCCAGACGGGTTAATTTTATCCTCCACTGACTTTCTCACAGGACACTGGCAGTGTGCCAGGGCAACAGGGACGTGTTCTGGTGAAGTTGCCGGTCCACCTCCTCCGACGTTGCTGCTATCGTAAGGGGGGGGGGGGGGGGGATTTAATGGAAAGGCCCAGTGTTTAAATAAAGGTACTTTAAATGCTCACCCATGAGTTGGATGGTTCTAAACAGCTGCGCTACATAATACAACGTATAGTTCTGAGGGCATAGCTGATGTAGCATGGCTTTACTGGTTGGACGCTCAGAGAAGCCAGACATCATGTACACTGTTTAATGGAGAAGCTGCAGTGAGCTGAGAAGGATCGAACATTGAGCAGACAAGGCACTGTCAGCTTGCCAAAAAAGAAAGAGAACCCACGCGGATCTGTTCATGTGGCTTCATTCAAAAACTGAAACTGAGGAACAGCTAGGAATTGAAGCAGCTGGTTCTGACTGGGTTTCCCTTACCACTATCTCCACAGCGATCTCTAACTATCGGGGGAGGATGTCACTTCCCTTGTTAAAAAACAGCTGCATTGCATAATTTATGGACTCTACATTTTGGCAACTTATTTAACCATATTCACATGCATTGCTCTTAAAGAATAAACACATAAATAAATAAATAAACACACAAAGAAAGTAAGTCCCAAACAAAATGAGGTCTGGTTTTAGCATCAGGACAGAGGGCACATTTCCTGTGAGTAGGCTGATTTCTGAAGAGGGCTGACCCCCGGGCTCATCTGGAACTTTTCCCACTGCTGCTGGGGAGTTAAATACCCAATGGACTTCCTGTCTCCCTCTCTCTGGATACCATGCACACTTCAAAATGTCGAGCTACAGATTCCCAGCATCCTATACCTGCTAGCATACAACACTCTCTCGCTGTTACTGTGATTAATGAAACTCCCTTGTACTGACACTGACATAACAAGACTGCGTGTTTCAGACTAAATTTTGGCTCAAGTCAGATCTATTGTAATGAAACACTCCTTTTCCTCAGTTTTAACAAACAATCCCTAACTAACGGTTTCCAGAAGTAGCTTTGGATTTGCACACAGTGTGTGTGTGTGTGTGTGTGTGTGTGTGTGTGTGTGTTTATATATGTATTAGGGCTGTCACACGATTAAAATAATTAAGCGCATGATTTTTTGTCCATAATCGCGATTAATCACAACTTTTGAATGTGCTCAAATTTGGCCCTAAATAAACAATTTTCCATTTAAAAAGCAGTTTGTTATGTTAAAGGTATACTGTGTTTTTATTGTAATAGAAAGAAACAAAGTAATAAAGTAAAGAATTTCTTTTTTAAGTTCACTGTAATTTACAGCTTTTCATTCCTCCAATGTTAATAGGCCTACTTCCTGAGCGACGAAGTTAGAACACATGTGTGCTTGTTGTCGTATACAGTTTAAATCCCCAACATCGCTTTTGCATTTATTAGCTTGTTAGCTTGTTGCTCTAAAAGAGTAGGCTGCTGCTGTCCAGCATTGCTAGCCCTCTCACTACTTGCCGGCGTCAACTCTGTGTTTTGCATGTAAATGATACTTCAGACTCGATTTACTTCAGTGATACACAAATTCACCCTTACAGTAGCTGCAAATAACTTTGCTTTTATCCAAAGACCCATCTGTAAGAGTTTTGTAATAAAACTGGCCAGGTCTTTAGCAGCTTTCTCCATCGTCCAAGCTTATTTAATCAGCAAAGCTATATCTAAATTCAAGCAGTCGATTGACAAACAAACAAAAATAGAGAGTGGAGTAGTATTTTAAACTATTGATGGTTCTATGGCTCAAAAAAATTAAAAAAAAAAAAAAAAAATTAAGGGCGTTAAGCATTTGAAATTAATTGCATTGACGCGTTAACTTTGACAGCCCCAATATATATATATATATATAATACACACACACACACACACACACACACACACACACACACACACACACACACACACACACACACAGAAGAATGACAAATTAAATGAAAAACATGATGTGTCTCAGTAAGGTATTGGGCCACCACGAGCTGTTCAATGCACCTTGGCATAGATTCTACAAGTCACTGGAACTCTACTGGAAGGATGGAACACCATTCTTCCAAACTATATACTCCCTCATTAGGTGTTTTGATGATGGAGGTGGAGAGCGCTGTCCAAACTCTCTCATAGGAGATCAACTGGGTTGAGATCTGGTGACTCTGAAGGCCATAGCTCATGATTCACAATATTTTCACACTCATCAAACCATTCAGTGACCCCTAGTGGCCTGTGGATGGGTGCACCGTCATCCAGGAAGAGACCACTCCCATCAGGATAGAAATGTTTCACCATGGGATAAATGTGATCACCCTTTGTAATGATTTGCAGTGACCCTTCTCTCTAACGGGATATTTGGACCTAAACCATGCCAGGAAAATGCCCCCCACAGCAAAACAGAGCCCCCAGACCCCCTCACTCTAGGATTTCCCCCATAATTTGTCACCCGTCTATACAGTAGGATAATATGTACAGAGAGATAATTGATAATTCACTCACGTGCAGAGAATAGACTGGTCCTCACGATCTGTGGAAAAACAGAATGAAAATATATGTAAGGTTATTGTATGGTATGGTAACGAGTATGGGGACATAGCAGGGCGTCATGGGGGCTTGATAGTAAGCATTTCTGCCTCACATTGTAAAACTCTTGATCAGGTCACACTCTTTGTGGATTTTGCAAGTGTTTGCAGGGGTTTCCTCCGGATGCTACAGTTTCCACTCACTATCCAAAGACTTGGACCTGCGATTCAGGTGTACTGTGACATTAGCCCTAAGTGGGTTTCAGTCTGCCTTCTGTCCTGCGATGGACCGGAATCCCATTCTTGGCGTATCCTGTGTATGCCAGGTTAGGCTCTGGCACATGGAGGCGCCGAATTGGATAGGTGACTATGGATAATGAATGAATGAATGAATGAATGGGAATGTAGATGAAGAATGAGCACACATGAATACATGAATGACAAGTAAGCTTGGCTTCTCTTCTGATGGGCATTCAGTTTGCCACATTAAGGTTGAATCCAATACCACATGAAGTATCTAAACAATACCTACCTAAACTACATACAGAATTGACATATTTTATCAACTTCCCTAGGCGTTCCTCGTTCCTGCTGTCAGTACTGTATGTCCCGGCAATTCTTCATAAAAAAACAAAAATGAATTGGCTGGATGTGTATCCAAATACAAGATTCCTGTTTCTTCCTAATTAAGGCAAAACTCGAGTGTTTACACTCATGCTGAAGAATGTGACTGGAAGGCAGCATAATCAACTTTTAGGAACTAGGAAACTGAGGTGCATGGATAAGGATTTCATCTGAGAATGTAGCCGTCTATGGGTTTGGTTGTATAACGCATGCAACATAATTTAGGTCATAACGTATTACACAATTTAGAACTACATTTATGCCTACTGGAAGAATGCATGGTACTTCTAATTATCGTTCACTGATCTTCAAAGGAAAAACTGTTCGCCAGTCCCTTTGAAAGAATGTGAATCTTTTCCCGAGGGAATGCCAGACTGCACAGAATCAACACAAAGTATGATTGCTGATAGCTCAGTCACATCTGAAGTCTTTGTGGGAAAGGTGTTATCTGTAAGTTGCATTTTCAGTGTGCCTATAGATCTGTTCGATGGATAAACAATTCATATTTATTCTCTAGAAATAGTTTTTTTCTCCTGTGGCCCATGCAAGCATAGGTCTTTTAGGATTCCATAGTGCTCCACCAGACCACAATTAAATTTGTGTGACATTTAAAAAGTTACCTAGTCAAGCAACATCCCCCAACGACAGTATAGGAAGAACATCACAGCTACGCCCAGTAATCAGGCTGTTTGGGTTAATCTGGAGAAGCATTTCCTCCATGCAATTTATCGACGCTGTTTACTCAAAGGGCTTGTACACACTCCATAGCAGCAGCAAAGCATAAACACTAAACCTTATGTTTGCAAGGGGAAAAAATATCATATAAAAGTGCACCATTAATGTCGTCTTCCCGATAGAAGTATTTAGGCGTATTACGTACACTGTAAGAAGTTGTTTTACCAAACAAAAACATTAACACAACAAGAGTGGTATAAAAACAAAACCCATCTGAGTGGAGTGGGGACGGGGGAAATCTTTAACATATGCTGAACCATGTTTTTTTTTTTTTCCTTTCACACTATCTCAGCGGTGGGCACAAATTATTTTGCTTTCTCATAACTTTTGGGAAATAGGGTGGTACACAGGCTCTGTGGTTGTTCATTCCAGTTTGATCCAACTAGAAGCCTGTTCAGGTGGAGTTTGCAAGTTCTTTTCATCAGATCCTCTGGTTTCCTCCCTCTATCCAACAATTCGCAAGGTTAGGTAAACAGGCGATGTCTGTGAAATTGGCCCTGCGTGAGTGAGGCGCTGTCTGTCTCCTGCCCAGTGATGGACCCATAAACCGTGACCTTGATGTAGTGGATGAGCGATTATGAGGGAAATAAAAAATCTCTCAAAATCGACCAAACTAGGGATTGCATAAGGAATACTATGCCTGTGATGAAACTATGCCAACGAAGTGAAACAAAAGATCAACCGTGGAAATGACCAAGTATCTTGTGTTTTCAGATAAACTTTCAAATAAAAAGTTAAAGAACATTTTTTCCCTGCCCGGAAAAAATGTGAAGTTATGATAATCTCTGTTCTATTCTGCGTTGCTGCAGGTTGAGAACATAATTCAGAGCTTTTATATCCAAAACAAGTTCAAACATAGTGAATTAAAACTAAATATTGAACGTGCCCCTGATATCATATTCCAGAAATTCCAATTAGCTTGGGTGATGTGGAAATGGGAGGGGGTGATGTCATTGTCTCAACAGTCTCAATTTCAGGTTCCTCAGGGAAACTAAAAAAGAAAGCAATTCTTTATTTTTCACTTTGCGAAGGAAAAAAAGATATGGGGTTCTGTCAACATCGGTGACAAACCACAATACCACAGAGAGAAGCAACTTTTAATCTTGTGTCCACACACTTTTAACATTGCCATTGCCAAGAGTGGGTGACCTTTTCACTCAGCATTAAAGATGTCCCGGTACTAAATTTAGAATCTGTATCCTGGAAAGAAACAAGCAACTTGAATATAATAAAAACAACAAAAAATATTTTTTAATTTGTATATTTCTTCATGATCACTTGAATAAAAATGGGTGGCCACTCATTTTTAAGGGCAGGTTGATGGATGAACTTTTTGATGTTCACCTCAAGAAAATATTTAAATGTCACAAGAGACTGAATAGCAAATAATAATAATTAAAAATTATTAATAATTATTAATAATTAATAATTAAAATAAATAATTAAAATACCTGGTCAACAGATCTGAGGTGATGGACACACATTTGCACATAAACCATCATTCATTTGTACACATGGTCCACAATGCACAGCTAAAGGGAATACCTGGCCAAACTTAGCATTATGGTCATCCACAAAACTGTACAAAAACTTGACACTGGCGATCTACTAGTGAAACTGTGAACCTCTGAGTACTATGATAGCTCTATCAACCACTCCATACCTTAACAAGGCCACTTAAGACCAAAGTCTTGAAATTACGTGGTTAACGAGTCATAACACTTCAGCCGGGCAAAAAGAAAAAGTGTCTGAGAGCCCTTTTCGACAGTTTCACAGTTTTACCTAAACCCCTCACAGCTGCCGCGGGGCACTTCAGCAAAGAAAATAACACTTTAAGCTGCTTTTACTGGACATTTAGGCTCAAGTGCAAATGACGACAGGGTCCTCTCCTCTTGGGCTGAAAAGGACTTCACTTTACACATGAATTGCTCTGTATTCATTCTACAGGTTCACATACTGACATTTCGCGGTTCACATGTTGAATGTGCTAATTTCTGACGGATTATATTAGTTTCTGACAGATTATATTATATATTATAAAGGAATTTGTTGATCCAGTTTGGACAGTAACCTTAGAGAAAACTTGTTTACTCAAGGATAAGAAACCAGACATCCAGAGGGAGAGAGAGCCTGCACATCCATTCACCATGACGTTGGTTTGGCATGCACAAGGGCATGGGTTACCTTGCATCATGTTCCTGTAGGCGTTGTCAGTAATGGAGTAAATATGGGGAGGCACTTCGTGGCGTTTCTTTCCTTTGTAGATTTCAATGATCTTCTCGGAGTAGATGGGCAGCATCTTATAGGGGTTTACCACCACACAGAACAGGCCGGAGTATGTCTGGGGGGCGGGGGGATGGGGGGGTTATTCTCAACGCTCCCACCTCTGAAACATGCATACGCTGTTGAAACGGCACAGTAAAACCGGCAGCTAAAGACGCATGGATGCATGAAAATCTCCTTTGCACCCTGGGCAACAGGAGACATAGTGATCGAGGTGCTGAGTAAATGGTATGTTGCAGGTTCAGAGAAGGTGGAAGTGAGGTACACTTTCATTCTTTTTATGACCAAAAGTGTAGCTAACTTTTATCATCATAATAATAATGCAACAATCGTATTAAAACAGCAAACAATGCACGTGGGCCCCACTGGAGAACAGACTGCCGATGACTTTAACAATCTTAATGGCTACATTAGAGCTCAGGTTATCATCAAATGCATTGTTGTCTCTAAAAGTAAACATTTTAGTTAGTGTGCCTTCAGGGCTGAAACTTGGATTAATGGAAATTGCTTAACACAAGAACATTATTACAAACTGCAAATACAGTACTCCTGCTAACACATAGAATGGAGGAGCTGTCTGCAATGTGCATAATTTTGCTTTGCTATCTGTGAATGCAGGCAGAGTTGTCTACACTTCATATTGCTGTCGGTGAATGCAAGCAGAGTCGTCTGCTATGTGCATTATTTGGCATTTCCTTTTGAGAATGCAAGCGGAGACAGCCTCAATGCCTTTATATGGGGATTTCCGCTTCTACATGCAGTTACTCACATAGATGAGTCCGGAGAAGTACCGCTCCCTCAGGTTGTGCAGCACGGAGGCCTCATTCAGGCAGGTCAGCTCCGCCATGTCCTCAACCTTGCTGAATTTTGGCGGATTCATCTTCTGGATGTCATCCTTGTTGATGGTCACCTTCTTGGCATTGTCCATCAGCTCCACCAGCACCTCATCGCCATGCTCCTCCTTTATGCTGGCCGCCTCAAACCCATGCTTCTCGGATGGGATCCACACCAGCTTCTTGGCAGACCAGTCAGCTTGAGCCACAGGGCTGTTGATGTAGTCCTTGTCGACGAAGAGGAACTTCTCGTCCTCGCTCAAGGCTTTCTTGGACATCTTGAGTTCAGTGTGTTAGCTGCCAAAACAAACTTACAGTCAGCGTTGCAGATATTGCAAAGGTTAAAATAGAAAGAATTAGCATCAAGCAGGAGAAAAGGAGAGACTTAAAGTTAACTTTTTCAGCTTCCCAAATGCACAGGCAACAGTGTTTACCAAAAAGCTAAAAAGAGTTAATTCTCTATATCTACCCGATCGTGTGAACACTCATTCTTACAGAATCTCGCACAAACATAGGCCACAGGGGAGAGTGTTACAATCTCTAATTTAGTGCTGGGAACTGGGAAAATATGAATGTAACAATATGTTTAACAAAGAGACAGCTCGCTCTTCCCACCCAGTGAAAAACCATTTGGGCACGGGCACAAGCATGATACCTATAGTGATAAACTACACAACAAAATAAGGACCACGGCAGCAATAACAACAGTTATGTGGCCCAGCATGGCTATAGTCCCATGCTGAGATGACCATATAAGGGAACCTTCTCCACTGGTGCCTCTTTCTGTAGAACTAAACAGCGGAGAAAGTGAACTCCCAAACAAAGACCTTATAGGGAATAGTATGTCTAAAGGCAGACTGACAGTTTACGCCAAAACGATAACGGGGAACGGCTAGCTACAGGGGGTAGGAGTTAAACGTTTTCCCCCTTCTCTGTACAACGCTGCACATACAGGAAAGTTAGAAAGGGCATAGTGAGGAATGTTTTCCTGTAGCTATGTAGGGAATGGCACACCGTCGCGTGGAAAGGGTACGACTGAGATGTTCGATGAGTAGCAACCACACATATGGCAGCAGACCGCAGAACTGTATGTCTAGATTGTCACTGTTCCAGTGACAATACGGGTGAATTCATATACTGAACTCAAATAATCTCAGGATCAGTTATCCTTTTACTGTTCTTTTTAAATTCCCGGCAGATGTCTTCGAGCTCAAATACATAGCTCATGTTTCATAAATTTAGCAAAGCCTTGCATAATAACTGAGAAATGTGACAAACTGATCCATGCACAGATATCTAGTGTTAGCAGCAACAGTCATGTCAAGATGAAATTCATTTTGAACTATTACACTGATGTTATAACGAAACCTTTAAAAACGAAACATTAATTACTTAGTTACTAATTAAACCTAAATAAATGAGTAATTCATTATTAAACTGACAATGATCCTATACACATACCATATACATGAGCTTTTTTAGCATATTTACTGTAATATAATTACTGTAGACTTTACAAAACTTCACAATTTTACTCCGTGTAGGAATGGATTCTATAAAGCGTCTCCCACAGATCCACACCTTCACCCACCAGTGTAGACCAGTGGAAACCACGGAAACTACGGTCACTCCAAGGAGCAGTTTGTTCCTTGTTGTCCCCTGGGGACATGGAAAAGCATAACTTTGCAATTTTGGCAACATGTACAAAAGCAATTAAAGTCATTGTTTAGATTGGATTTAACGCTCGGCAAGAGTTGCTTTTGAAATTAAACACTGTACAACCATCATTTGTTAAGAGGACACAATCCAGAAGAAAAGCAACAAAAACGCCAAGATGCTTTAACAAAGTCACCAAGTTTGACCGATCACGCACGGACCGTAATTTGTTTTCCTCAACTTCCTACGTGAAGACTGCATTTTAAGCCCCTGTTAAATTTGTAAAGTACTAATTTGGGAGTGGAACGTCTCTCCCCCGCCCCGACATGCCAATGCACATTCAGCTTTGCCTCCACTTCGTTCAGGGCAAAGACGGATGTCTGAGTTTGTCAGTTTACTGATAACCACCAGCCTGAGCAGATGGTGGCCAGAGGATGCTTTGGACACAAAGCCCAGCTGTTTTCTGTGGCTTTCAGAAGTCAATTTCAATGTCAATGTTGTCAATGAAAATGGGCAGGGAATACTACATAATGATAATTTTACTTAGAACAGATCCCAGTTAACATCTGTATACATCATATACTCTGGGTAATTTTCGGTTCAGACTAAAGTCCTGTTTCCACAATTATTTAGAATCAGGGACACATCAGGCTTAATCTAGCATCATAGTAAAAGGTTCAATGGAATTAATTTCCAATGAGAGAAGGCTGAATGGTAATCCCTAATACCTACATTTTTTGAGATGAGAAGCGAGGAATTTGACTCTTCCATGTAAACACAATTTGGCCTTCCGTGGCGTCCACTTAAAAGGCTAAGAGTTCGGAATGACGGAAAAAACATGGAAAGACAGTTAACAATTTGAAAGTTAATAAAAAGATGCTCGAAATAAGACAGAAACAATCGATTCAGGCATTTAATTTTAAAGTTTTTGTTCTGCGAAAAGATCTAAATGCTTAAAAAGCCACAGTCAGTAAAGGAGTAGAAACTGGATGTTTTGGTGCTAAAAACCATTTCCAAAATTTTTTTTTGAAAAAGGCCTAGACCTGGGAAATCTGGGCTAAGAATTGGAAAACAAACAATAAAATCTCTTTAGTTTGTTCCCAAACCTTGAAACTCCAGCAGGAAAGACAATGAGATGACTAAGCACTATACTGGTGGGTGTTGAATATATATATAGAGGGCCTGGGATTCTTGCACACTGTCATACTGATTCTTCACTGGACTGAAAAGTTTAAAGTAAACAAACAAATAAATATTATTTCCCCCTTAAAACGAGAAAAAAATAAAAATTAATATAATTTGTGGAAAGAGCAAGATTAAAAGAAGTCTTTGGACCTTGCACAAATGGGATAGATGCCCAGGAGATCATGTGACCATCTCATTTGTAAGGATAAAGCAATGACCCCAGAGCCTGTGAAAGGTTCTATTCCTCTGCTCCACTCAACCCTTTGTAAGATTTCAAACATTTGTCTGACAAGGTCTCCAATATCTTGTAATATTTGATAACAATTACATCACTGACATAATATTAAACCAATTTCATGATTTCTAAGGAGATCTTATCTCTTTTATGTGGCCTAGGGCATTAATTCAGCTAATGCAGATTAAGCAATATTATTTGTGGTCTTTGAAAAAAACCTGGCCAAGAATCACTTATACCTTAAAGTGATGCCTGAAACATTAAAGAGATGACATAATCTAAAAAGTTACCAGGTAATTCCAGAAAAGCACCATCACAAGTAACTAACCTGTTGAGTAGAAACAAATCAAATTATTTTTAACACCATAAATGGCTCTCTTTTCTGATCTCTTTTCACTGTCTTACCTTAACAAAATAGCATTCTAAAAAAATCATTAGGAGTATGAATTATGTGTAATATGGCACCCTAAGGGATTTTAAGCACCTGTATTGGACAAAATATAGCAAATAGCTTGTACAGATTAAATAACGCTCTTACTCCTCAAACTATCTTAATTAAAATAATTTATCTCAAGCATCAGACTTCCAATGTGAACCATCAGAATCCACCACACAGTCCGTAAAGGGAGCCTGCCGGGCAGAGGACATGATTCTCAGTCATCTGCAAAAGCCTCAAGTCTTACCTTCCTTTCAACTGGGATTAGTGAGATCAAACACAAAAATAAACACAGATTAAGGGATAGTGGCCCCTTTACAAATACTTTTAATGATATCCTTTTGAACTTCTGTGATGCACATGTCCACAAAAACGGTTAGCGTTGCGGGTGAAAATCCGGCTGCCTGGCTTTCAACAGAGTAAGAATATAATACTAATGGAGCCATGTTGTGCATAGGCATTTCTGATCAACATTCTTTTTGCTGATTTTAGATTTTTTGCGATTCGCTTTTAGCATTTTAGCATGTCGTTTACAGGTCAAGCTATTATACTTTTATGAATTGCCAAGCAACTGGTTATTACTGGACTTTATTTCCAAACAAAGGTAACATTGAATCACATAGAATGGTCAAATGGCTTTCAAAAACTACATTTTTGGGAAACAGGAAAACTTTGGTCTGGCTTAACTCATTTAATTTCTGTTTTCTATTGAAAGTCAACTTCCTCCAATTTCCTTTGCATTGTTTGTATTCACAAATGTAACTGACCTTGGTAAATCAAACCTGCTACTTTAAACAAGACCCATTTTCATCCTTAAAAGGAAATAAGGGAAAAGGAGGAAAAAGATAAAGATTTTCATCAACGTCTTTCTGGACGTTGACATTTAAGTGGAGTAATGTTTATTGACAGATCTCAGATTGACCATGTTTTAAGAGCTTGAAAGCAATATTCATAATATATCCATTCAATAAAACGTGCCACTAGTGAGAACCCTTATCAAAAAGGAAAGACAGGGGAAAACCTACTGTATGTCACTGAATACTATAACAGCTGCAATATTTAAATGACGTTTCAGCACTGATCACCCTAGACGCGTTTGAAATTTGACACTTTACATGCCATATTTATTATATCTTCTTATCTTAACTTCTCCTTAATTTTATCAGGGGAAGATTTCCAGTAGAGCATATTCTATCAATAAGAAGTTGAACTTTTTATTTTCTGAAACAGTTAAATGCCAACTGGATATAGGGATATAGGGTATATAGGTAAAAGTATAAGGCAAAAGTCCTGGTGTTTTTATTTAACTTAGAAATGTAAATCAATTATGAACAAACTGCAAATGAAGCTCAAAGCCAAATATTTCGCCTATTTCAAATGACCGTTTTGCTCCAACACAAACTAGAACTTTTAAAAAACGTTTAAAATTGTGTAATTTATTGTCGTCATTTCAGCTATTCGTGATTAACGACTGATTTTTAGATCTGCTGCCAGAAACAACGTAAAAGTTGTGTCATAATATTACCCCGAAATATAGACTTGAGTGGACAAATGAATAACACGGAATTCGAATACTAACCTACAAGATGATTGATGATTTTCAACTGGGTTAGGGATTTGAAGAGTCCGGTGCTTGCAGGGTAGTCCACAGACGAACAGTCCAAATTACACTTGTCGTACTTCACTAGAGTATTTAAACTAAGCCGCCCCTGGAGAGGGAGGAGCGTTCAATGCAGATCCTCCTCTATGCTATGCATTACACGTCTGTGACAGTGCGTTGCGTGCTATATGACAAGGGAACACAATTTCTCTTGAAATACAAATAAAATACAAATACTCAAATCTAGTCATTGCACACCAACGATTTTGGAATAGAAAAGTATAAGCTTTTTATCTTTTCACCGTCTAAATTGTCCGACACTGTGGTTCTGTAACTTGTAATTTCACCTCCCTTGATCGACGGATTCCCGTATAACGGCTGAACCACAAGTGGGTTCTGTCATGGATAAAATCAGATTAATATTTATGTGTCGTAATATGTCTCAGTTTTACTTTGGTTATCTCACACAATTGAGTCCCAATCAAGCAGTGCGTTTTAAGAATGATTTAAGTAATTTATTGATCACAATCAAAGCCAGTGTAAAATATATAACACGAAGAAACAAAATGACCGCAACATACAGTTTTAAATATATATATTCCCTTTATTTATCCATTCGTCACCACATAATTTAGCACAGAACCCAGATTAAAATTTATTAACAGCCGGGGGCGTGATAATATGGCATGACAAGGGTATAGACCCTTGATAAAGAAGACAAAGAAATCGAAAAATGGGGTTGATTTGATAAGATAATTAGCTATAGATGTGTGATGTATGCTCAGATCCATTTTTCGTTTAAATAACATATGTACGCACGCATATCCATACTCACACTCTCACACAATACACAGGACAGGACGCTATAGGACAAATCTACCAATTCAGAGTTTGTTATTTAGTAGTGTGCTCACACGCGTGCCCCAGAGAGTTGTCGTGTCATTCCAACTCCCAATAAGGCAGCCACGCTCTTATCACCGGAGGAATCCCGGCAGCTGTAACGAAGGTAGTTCCCCTGGATTGTACACAACTCCAGAGACAATGTCCGTGTGTGTGTCCCCAATCGTTAAGCACATCACATTCCTCTCCATCCCCAACCCCCTCCACCGTCCTCTCCTCGCAAATGGAACTTCCTTTATAAGGAGAACCTCTAATGTTGTTCAATAAATCACGTGTGAGATCGCTGACTTTTTCTGAGCCAGAGATAGAGAGGTATGCGAGAAAAAGCAATGCTTACTGGTGAAAGGGATTGAGAACACGGTTTCCACAAGGTGTGTCTCTGTCTCTGGTCATCATCACAACTATGGATGGTGTGGAACAAGGAAGCAGAAAGACTTGAAATCTGGAAAATGAAGGTAGAAAGAGGAAGAGAGACGTGGGGCCGCACAGGCACTGCGTGCCATAAAAGGACAGTGGGGTCTGTATGCATTCTCTGTTTGAAAGTGAAGCACAAGCAGGCAGGACCACTTACTAAATATGGTGTACCAGAAACAGTATTGTTAAAACAAACAGTGTAGCTTGCATGGAGACTGCTTCAAGTTATTTACTAGCTAACATTGCCCACTGTGCTCATTGGTTTCAACCAGTTCATGAAGGGTTTCAAGTGAGTTTAACAAGTGTTCAATAAGTTGAGAAGATATTTTTATTTACCTTCCGACAATGTATGCATAATAAATGAAATACTTAGTGTTGGCTTATAATTCAGGCAAAAAAAAAAAAAAAAAAAAAATCTAGTAAATTATATTTGTGAAAGAACATTTTGGATTAATATAATTTTCTTTTGTAAACTTGCCATCTTGCTGCATGTTAATTCTTAAAATAAAAAAGTTTCCGTTTCACAATGGCTTAGGGAACGGGACATTCTGGGGGAATTCAAAGCTGACACAAAGTTCACTCAGGAGAGAGTGGATGGGAAAAGCTTCAAGGAATCAAGTGCAAGAGGGCCAGACACAAGTTGTTTTATCCCTGCCTGAAAACAGCCTGTCTCCTGTAGCTTAGCCAAAATATGAGGCCCTTTCCTTCAATTATAACTCTTCAGTGAGATTAAGCCCTGTTGGCAGGAACAGGAAAGATGAGTGAGTCACATTCTTTTTGCTGTCCAGGACCTCAATTGACCTTAAACTAAATCAAATCATTGATTAAAATCTAATCAACAAGGGATGGGATTCTGTGTGTTATTCTGTTTGAATGTAAATGTATTTTACTGTGCCATGGTTAGATTAAGACACTGAAAGTGGGCCACAGCAACTACATTTGACACTCAAAAGGGCAAATAAATAGAAACTTTACTTATGTGTAAGTATACTAGATGATAATTGACTGTCATTCATTATGTATGTTGTCAACTTGCTTATGCTGGTTTGGCTTAGATTTTTAAAACTTGTCCCTGCGGTATTCTAGAATTTTGCAGGTCATGCTTTGCTGCCAGACACATTTATAAAAAACGATTTTATATATATATATATATCAATAATTAAAATTAAAGCCATGGTTGTCCTAGTGGGCAGAAGAACTTGAGTCTGAAGGAGAGCGCAATATGTAGTCTAGATAAGAATGTAAGGTTTCCTTTTATGGTGTAGGAGGAAATTACATGGAGAGTAGCTGGCTGCAGCAGGGGGCACGGGGGATGGGGGAAGTTAATATTACATATTCCAAAGATATCTGTGGAGGATCGATGCTACAAAATTACATTGATACAAATAGACTGGAAATAAAAGTTTCATCTTCAGATTAAATTATTTCCCTATGAGAATAAAATCTGAAAAAGGTAATCATTCCCTTTAGTGTTAAAGGTATATTCCTTTGCTGTGAACCAAACAGTTGTATGAAAATAATCTAAGAAGAAATCAAAGACAAGAGAACACATCTACATTTTTGATTTCAGAGTATAACAATATTGAATGAATTGTGAAGTCTTTTCGGAAACTAAACAAAACCTTTGAACGGGTCTAATTAATATTTCGCAGTACTTTCTGAGTGGCAGGTGGTTAGCGTTGCTGCCCCCGGGTGCTCTAGTTTCCTCCCACTGTCTAAAAATGTACAAGTTGGGTGGATTGGTGATTGCAAAATTTGCTCTATTTGTGTGTGTGTGTGTGAGTGGCTATGTCTGCCTGTCTGTCTCTCGCCCTGCAATGCCTAATGCCTGTGTCTGCCTGGTTAGGCCCCAGCACCTCGCAACCCTGAATTGGATCAGTACAATGAATTAATGTTTTATGGCAGTCCAATTTTTCTTATACAGCAATATTGTCTGGATCTGCACTGTCATCAGATAGAAGCCGAAGTAATTGCAGGACTGAGTTTGAAGGATTAAACAACATCCCTGGTAAAATAAAATGTTGGAAAAATAGTAGTTAAACCTAATGTTTGTTGCTAAGTGTTACAAAAAGATCATTTTAGGGTATGCACCTGTG
>JAOYSI010032527.1:18522-30584 GCA_025775065.1 Hiodon alosoides
CATAAACCATACCCTCTTCATCAGATGTTTTTACACAACGAAGAAAAGGTATAGAGCGTTTTCTTAGAGCAAGCACAATAGGCCACACACACACACACACACACACACACGATCCTTCGAATGTACCCATAAATATGCCCAGAATAATGGAAAAGTAGCATCAGTTTTAAAGCTGGGTGTTCAGCAGACAGAAAAAAAATTATTTTCCAAGTTGACTCCAGCTTACACATCCTCTTCTTGTATGACACAGACTACCGCTACATGAGGTCAATTTTAACCACCTATTTGAATCAAACTTCAGAATAAATTGGCATTAGAGTTAGCTTGCTAACTATTATGTTTAACAAAGGTGTTAAACCTTTGAATTGCACTTTCATTCCTGCCACTACAGCCATAAATTCCAGTCATGAACTGGACTATTACAAACCTTACTTTTTCATTAACTTATTTATAAATACTCCACTTACTTATCAACTAGCGTCCTGATGACGGCCAGCGTATCCAGCACCAGCCCGTCCACGTTCAGTTTTTTCCGCCTGGGCTGGTGCGGTCCTCGGCCGCGCCGGGGCGGTCTGAGCGGTTCCCGGGTCCGGCCGCCACGCGGGTCCGGCTGCTCCGAGCGCCTCTGCCCAGAACCGTCCTCCAAGTCACTGTCCTCCCTGCACAAGCAGCTGTTCCCCATGGTCCAGAACTGTAGCAAGCGCAGCTGCGCTAATGTGAGACGCAGACCCAACGCAAGGCTCCTGCTGGCACAGAACGCAATCCAGGCTGACACAATCATATTATCTGGGCGAAGTTGGCGAACTGCGTCCTGACGATCCAGGCCAGAATTTCAGCCATGGTCTGTCGGCGGACCGACGGCGGTCGTGTAACGGGGCGTGCGACGGCGGGTGCTGCGAACTCAACAAGCATCATCGGCCTAGCATGGCGTCAGGTTTCAAAAATCTGCACCTGGAGCAGAAGATGAATGCATTAACATAAAGGCTGTATGCTGATTAAGACATCAGACATGTGTGATCAAACAAATACATTGTTCATGTTTGACAGAAGAAAAAAAACAAAACAAAAAAAACTCTTGGTTATATTATATACAAGGTTGATGGAAAAAATACGATAGAGTCCAATTTTATTCCCCAGGAACAAAAAAATAAATAAAGTTGACGGCCTGGTGACCGCCGAATTGGCTAGTTATTGCCCAGTGTATTTTAAATTAACTTAGTTTTCAATCTGACGCAGTGATTCTAATATAAAGAGGTTTTCTTGCTAGTAGGCTGTCAGAAATCTAAGAAAGACTCGTTAACAGAGTCGAAATATTAACGGCATGTCATGTAACGACATACACCTTAAAACTGTATAACTTGGGGGTTTTTTTTCTATGGGATTAATATGCTGGGTATGACATGTTCCCTAATAGAGCATCTGTGAGATTACAAACTACTGCTTTTGAAACAATCGCACAAAATTAAGTCCAACTGAACAAAGCAGATCATTTTTTGTCAGATAATAAATACGTAAATTAAGTAAAATAATAATAAGTACATGTTAACGACACTTAGCACAACAACGTTGTAAAAGCGTATTATCACTCCCTCACCCTTCTGTGGACCCAGGTTATGCGCCCCCCACATACCATGCACGGGACGGAGATCCTCAGCCTACTATAGATCGGTGAGCAGAGGAGCAGGTAGGCCTCTTCGGTAAAACACAACGGGAAATACAGAGACAGGCTAGTAAGACATCATATTACTTTGTTTATAAAATCCGACAACATATTTTTCCATGTGACTTATGTCCCTTATATATTTTTTTTTTCCAGAAAATGCGACAAACGCGACTAGTTTCGGTTAATCGGGAAATGGTTTATCATTTTCCCTGAAGGTTTTGATTTTGTTTCTATTGAAGTCAGGTCAGCTGGTGAACGGTGACGATGACGCGAGTCGGAACTATGTTTCAACATGACGTCCCTCACCTCAGAAAGCCTGCGTATAAAACTGACCTGACATGATCGGCCAGTTTTAATCATTTTAATTAAATGTAGCACATACGGTCAGACATTAATTGCTTATTTTAAAAGGTACATTTCCTCTGGCAAATTTAATTACCTTGGTTTTAAAGGGTTCAGTTTAATAGTTATAAAAACAGGGCCTCTGTACTACCGGTTTAGATTTAGCTAGGGACGGTAGGTACATTATCCCGCCAATGCCAGATTACGCCTTATCTTTTACATTTATGTAGGTTATCCTTTACATAAACTATAAACTGCGGTTAATGCGTAGAGCATTGCATTTTTTGTAAAATAGAGAGTTTACTTAGTCTTAAGAAAGGGAATGGGTTTGGGAACTCTCGGAAGTTGTTTAATTTAGTTTAATTGTTTTAAATTTCTCTGTTGTAAATTATTGAGTGAGGACTGTTTGATAATGAAGATGGTTAAACAAGGTTTCCTTTTGGAAATATAGAAGTAACGAATGTATTTTACGGAAACGTTGCACATTTCAAATAATATTGGAAATTGGAAATGCCTCTATTTGGATGGACTTATCATTCAGAGACGCTCGACTCATTTTAACAGGTAGATTAGCAAGAGCGTATTTTGGATTTGATTGTAACAGGCCAAAAGTTACAGTATATCTTGCAGATCCTGTTCATTAACAATGGAACGGAGTGGACTGCACAGACGGTACGCAACTGATTAGCTATGCAATAGTTTTTGTGTGTCATATTATTTGTAAGTTGTAGTTAAAATTTTACATTTTAAATGCAAGTTTTATTCAAATTCAAAATTAAATGTAGGATTTGTTTCTAGTTTACCTGCTTTGATGGAGAAATATATAGAGCGACCACTCCTTGGCTAGCATTAGACTATGAATTAGACAATATAACTCAGGATAAATCACTCAGACGTTTTGTGTACCACAGCTTTCAAAGTCAATATAACTAAGTTCAGATGTTTATCAGATTTTTGGACTCCCCTAGATTCCAAACATGATTTCTTGTTTCAGTGTGATTAATTAATATTATATTATCTTGAGAACAAAGGTCACTTCGGGAATATGGAGAATTTTTAAAAATTTTCTGACTGATAAACAGGGAATGTTTAAAATCTGATTCCTACGCATGCGTTTCTTTGAATCCCCAATTCTCACTCAAAACAACTCAATTCAAAGTACGAAGTAAGAAACCCAAAATATATCTATACAAATTACTCTTACATAAGTAGACAGGAACTGTAAACGATTATAAAAATGTCATTTAGTAATAGCTTTATTTTACTGCTCTAATAAAGCACACTGTTATGCTAGACATTTTCTCTGGCCCCTGACTGACTTGAAATGTTTTATATTCAAAAAGCACACTACATTTCCCATACTCCTACACAAGGAAACAAAAACCATGCGGAACTATTGTTTAGTGTTGCGAGGGGGGAACAAACTGTCGTGTGCACTGTGATGCAAGGCTCCTAGAATTAGGTAAATCGATGTTTATGTACACAGTTGATAATTGATTGTGATGACTCCTGTTTTAAATAATGAGTCAATTTTAAATATTAAAACGGTCTGCGAGTACATGTTGACTTTTTCATGTATGATAATTTGATGAGAGACCTAGTTATTTGTTTTAAGATTTAAGGGATGCTTGCTAGCTTGCTAGCTTGCTAATTTTACCAGTGTTTGCTGATGGTTAATGTAATAGGCATCTACAGATTACTCGGTATTTCTTTAAAACGAACCATCGTTTGCCTGTATTGTTGTGCTTGTTACGTCGGTTGTCGGCCTATATTTTTTTATGACACACAAATTTTATATTCCAGTTAATGTCATCCGGATTATTTGCCACACTTCTGACTATCTAGCAAAACACTGTTAATGTAGCTACGAGATAGTTTTGTCGTGGTTCTAGTATTCGAATGAATACAAATATTGTCCCCAATGTTTCAGGAAACTGTAAAACCAATACGAGAACAGGAGTTAAATGTCCCTGTAACGTCGGCTGGATTTCCCTGAAGCATTGCCATAAACCCACCGCTTTCACCTTCTCTGAATAAATCGCAGTGGACATTTTGCTACTTATAGTTCATCGGTATTTACTATATAAAAATGATATTCCTGATCCTATTTTACAAATTTCTTTACTTACAAAAATGTCTTACCTGAAACTGTTTAGTCTTGTGAAATATAAAATAAAGTCTGTGGCGCTACTTTCAACGCAAGGGATATAAACAGCTTTCGCGTGTTACCTAACAGCGTTTCCGTTACCTAAATATCATTCGACCGCAACTAATAAGATGTGTATTGAATGTGTATTACATTAGAGGTGTATGACGACATCAAACCAAACCAAAACACACACATGCTTTACATGACAGAATTATTAGAGAATTCCAATTAGTTAAGTTCCCCCCTTAGTATAACGCGTACTTAGCACAGAGTATGCTTTGTTTAAGGTTTCTTGTGGTTCGTTAACTGCTTTGTGAGGTCGAAAATATAGAACTACTGTTCTATAACAAGCTGGGGTCAGATTGCAAAAGGTATGTTTCAGTGACATGTCATATAGTTTATGTACGTGTTTGTCTTGTCGTTAATGCATTCACTGTTTAACTTGAAGTGGAATGTTTTATGTCCTGCTGTTCGTTGCATAAATCAGCCAGGAGAGGGAGACATATTCTTTAGACGCATAAAATGCCATTGGACTTTTGAACTATTTCTTTTAACCGACTACCCCCTCACTGTAATTTGTAAATTTGCTTCGACGTTCCATTGGAGCGTTTGTCGGGAATCATGATTCTTCAGCTGTGGAGTCTGATTATCGGCCCGAGGCTCTCTGCGTGAATGCGCTGGAATTCTGCTTTGCTTCAGAGGTCCTGCTTGTTTACGAGGGAGGAGAGAAGTGGGAGGCATATTCTCACCGCCGGCACTGAACCGCGACCTACACCGAGGCCTGCTTTCGTGGGTGTGCCGTGCAGGGAGAGAGAGAGAGAGAGTGAATGTAACAAGACCTCAGAATTAAATAAATAAAGCATTTTGATTCATCTCTCTAATAATAACCGCTGCTTACAGCAACATGGAGATGAGCACAACCTAGTTTGCAAAAGAAAACGCAAACAAACAAAGGTCACTCTTCTCTCCTCTGGGCTGCTCTACTTACCAGGCAGGTTTTGCTACTCATGTTAATCCACACCTTGGTTTCAATCTCCAATGTTACATTGTTTTTTTACATTTTTATTCCTACCAAGACACACAGCCTCTTCATATGAGGATACAGTTCTGTGTTTAGATCATGGCGGGAAACCACTCTTTACCTCCATTTTCGGCCAGAGCAGAATTAAGCTAATTTGATCAGTCTTTTTGTCAACAATTTCCCTGAATAGCTGTAGTTGGTATAAAAATAATTGGATCATGTATTTATCTTAATGGAAGTGTACCTTATATTTATTTTTTTTTGTATAAGGGGGTGAGATGTGATTACTTTTGAGGGAGACTTTTAGGCTATGGTTGCGGACTACACTTGCTTGTTTACCGGACGGAGGCCGAGTTCGGTCTCCCGGCCAACGCTCAGAGTTCCCCTGAGGTCGGAGCTACAAGCTTTCTGCTTGTTGCAGGAGCTGTCATGGCGGAAGCGGGGGGCGTGGACCTCAGCCGCAAGTTTGTCTCCGAGTCCGAGATCGAAGAGAGGAGGAAGCAGAGACAAGAGGAATGGGAGAAGGTCAGGAAGCCAGAGGACCCAGAGGGTGAGTCATTTGTGCCTCCCGTTGTTTTGTGTTGTGTTGAGTGACGAGCACCTTTCTCAATTCTCTTCCCTTCTTCCCCCGTGTCCGTGCACCCCTGAATGCGGTCCCCTGTGCAGAGGTTCCCGAGGAGGAATACGACCCGCGCTCGCTGTTTGAGCGTCTACAGGAGCAGAAGGACAAGAAACAGGAGGAATATGAGGAGCAGTTCAAATTCAGTAGGCAGTCTCATATTTTCTCACCTTCTCCTTCTCATTTGTTCACTCCTGCTCCCTGGTCATTTGTTCACTCCTGCTCCCTGGCAAGATGTGAGGCTGCTGGAGAGTCTAGGACACAAGATCACCCTTTCTGAACACTCCTTGGCATCCGCGTTTCTGAACACTCCTTGGCATCCGTGCTGGTTTGTTGGGCTCTGAGTACAGTCTGGGGAAGAGTGCGTGTGCGTGCGCGTGTGAGACTGCTTTCCCACATTTATGATAATCGTATTGTTCCTCAGAGACCAGAGAGTAGAGCAGCGGGTCCTCCTTTCATCCTCTCTGACCACGGGTCTGACCCACGGACCCCGCTCCTTCAGTCATTCTCCGCTCTAACGGCTCACTGCTTCCGCGTGAGCGCCGCGGAGAGCTCAGTGAAAGCTTTTATTGCCCCTCACCCTGAGGTACCTCTGTGGTTTCACCCGACAGAGAACATGGTGAAGGGCCTGGACGAGGACGAGAGCAACTTCCTGGATGAGGTGTCCAGGCAACAGTCGCTGATTGAGAAACAGCGGAGAGATGAGGAGATGCAGGAACTCAAGGAATACAGAATATCCTTTCCTTCATTCATTCACATGCAGCTGAAGGAGTGTAGAATATACATTTACATATGCGGTCATCCTTTCACCCATTCATAAACACTCAGCGTTATTGATAAGCTATTCACGTCATTTGCCACATTAACGGCAATGTAATTTGGCACTTAATTGATGACGATAAGGAAATGTAAAGCTTACAGTTGAAAACGTTAGATCTGGGGTATGTTCATACTGATTCAGTTGGCTTCATTAGTTTTATTTACAGGGCATATAGTTAAATTGCAGGCCCTATGTGCATATATATCCAGAGAAGGTCCATCAATTACCTGAATGTAATTGGGAACAATGCAGTCTTAACCTCACCAGTGGGGCAGGAACAGTACTGCTCAGTCATCTCTATGGATAACTGATGTGCTGAAAAAAAACTGATAGTTTTGGTGTCCTTTGCTTGAGTTTCCTGCTTCACCTGGTTGTCTCCTGACATAAGTATTCGCCCTCTTAAAGCAAATCCACATTTTATTGAAGGCATTTAAAACATTTTGAAAAATACATTTTATTTTAGATTTTCAGTGCTTTCAGTATGGTCAGTAAAGATTGCACAATAAACTGCTTGCTGTACATGGTCTTAAATGAGATGATTGAAATGTGTATTTACACAGAACTGAACATCATTGAAGCTCTAGATTAATGAGCACCTCTAAAGATAAGATAACAAGATTATTTCCTAGTGTCTGTCACTCTGATGTGTCTCTTTTACTTGGCAGTTAGTCAGGGGTCTGTCTGCAAACTGAAGAGGAGTGGTTGTCATGGAAATGGAATCTTGAGGAATGCCATAGATGCTGATGGTAGCCGGGTTAACCTATGTAGTGTTTAAAACTATTAGTGAGGTCATTATTATTGCTCTTGCCACCGGGAGTCTTACTCCTTAACTGCCGGCCCTCACAGCGCTCGGACAAAGCTGACTACGCCCAATGAGGGCCGGAAAGAGGCAGAGAAGAGGGCGGGGCCCAAACCAGGAGAGTACCGGAGTATCCTCTCGCAGGCCCACCTGCTGGCCGGGGCCGTCAGAAGACGCAGGTGAGTCCTGGGAGGGCCTGGTGCTTCAGAGTAAATCATTCCAGGTCTGTGGTCGGTCAATACGTATTGGTATAATAGTATCTGTATTTAAAGTAGTGTCAATCTTTGTCTGCTGGGGGCGGGGCTGTAAATTGGGAGATTCCGCAACCCCTCCGTCTCTCTCCTGTAGCTCCTCACAGTCGTCAGACGGCGTTAAGAAACAGAAGCTGGAGGCACCCGAGGTGGATGGCAGCCAATCAAGTGAGTTCAGGGGCAGGTGGAAGGTGGGACCAGGGTTTGACGTTTATGGTGCACCTTTTTAAAACACTGACACTGACGCCGACAGCAAATACAAGGTGCAGCCATTGTTCTGTGTCCTCAGAGCAGGAGGTGGACGGGGCCGAAGGCCCGCTGGACCCATTGGCCGGCGTGACCCCGTCGGGCGTGGTCCATCTCCCCTCTGCAGCCGTGTGTGTTGGCATCCTGCCCGGCCTGGGGGCCTACTCCGGCAGCAGCGACTCCGAGTCCAGCAGCGACAGCGAAGGTACCGTATGCGGACGCTGGCATATGCTTGAGGAACATCTCTCCCTCCGCCGTTTTTGGTTTTGGGAGTTTCAGGTCACAGCCTGCCTTCTCCTCTTTGCAGTAATGTCCTTGTTGTGTTCCGCTCCGTACAGTTTAACCTAGGCGTCCCAGTGCCCTGCTCGAAGATTTACTGCTGGAAACCGAGGGGCCTGGTCACATACAGATGTGGGTGAAAATTGTTCGTGTGCGTTTTTGTTTTTGTTTTGTTTTTTAACTGATGAGGAACGAGAATGTTGGGTTGTTTTCTGTGGTGATGTTCTGTATGGGAAAGCCACGTTAATAACGATCACTTGAAAATAAAACGCCTTTCTCATTTATCTCTCCTTTGGTGTGTTTTGTTGAGACCGGGGAAACGCCGCATGCGAGGGCGTGCCCAGTCCCAGAGAGGCCGGAGAACGAGGCATTTGGGGTAAAGGGTTCAGCCTTTTATTAGGCATCATAACAAACTGAAAGATTACAATAAACGACAAAGTAAACATCTAAACAAAAACCTCCTTCTTCGGGGCAAACTAACTCAAAATCAGGTTTATAGAAATCCACACACAGCACCACGTTCTCCACACATCCAGGTCCTCTGTCTCCTTTGGGCCAGGTCTGCTGGCTCTTTTATAGGGCCTGGAATTGTTGGCCCCCGATTGTGATTACCAATAGTGGAACCTCACTCGGGTGCCAGCGAGGTTCAGAGGGCGTGGCCTCTTTGCATTGCTTCAGGTCCCAACTTGGGAGGGTGCGTGCCACAATCAGCTGTTTCTGTTCTTTCCTTCTGAACTACATTGTTTTTAGGCCATATAAGATTTTAGCAGATATTGCCACAGGGGGTCCAGTCAAATGATTCAGAGCAAAGCACTCAGGCCCTACTGTCTGTGCCCAGCTCAATACAAATGCTGGTAAAATGTTTGTTACCGAGAGTCACGTAATTGAAGTACAAGGCCAAATTGGAACTCACCCTAACCCTAACCCTACACACCCCTCTTCAGTCCATATTGCTTAACCTTTATTGAGCTAAAAGTAAACGGAAATAACCGCTATAAAATCAACATTGAACCTTTAGAATTTCACTCCTATAAACACGACAATATGATGACATTAATACTAAGGAACATTTATTTCTCATTCATTTACAGTCAGCAAAGCTTTAGAGTAGTTTCCATCTCTTTATCCAAAAAGTGTCGTGAAAAGAAGGAAAAAGAAAGCATGAATGAAAACCTAATTAAAAAGTACAGCTTCCATGCAGACGTCTTTGTGGACAGGGAAGGGCGGTAACATGCAGGCAGGTCCCCAGGCCTGTGCTGTTCAGTTGGGTGAGGTGTTGCTAGGTCACTGGTTTGAGTCTGGCGCTGTGTTGCTAGGTGACAGGTTCCTCCTTTTGAAATACTGCGTGACCTGTTGTGGGAGCTCTGCTAACACTGATTTGGCTAGAGTTTCCTTCGGCGCCTGAAACCAAACAAACCCACACAATAATTAAATAACATAAAACTTCAACCCCCCCCCCGATTTCCTTGGAGTTAGGTGATTTGAGTTCAGGCAATTTTTGTCCTCGTTCAAGTTTCTTCGCAGTAGAAGCACATCTTGGCATACATCACCCGCAGTATAACACTATTGATGTGATGAAGCAGAGGTTCGGCGGTTTGCCCTCTCCTGCTGTTGAGGAAGTCACATGGGCCTTACACACCCACTCCCGATCTCACTCATACACAGTGAGAGCCGCGTTCTAGCTAAAAGTCGGTCGGGGTACAAGAAGCAGAGGTGGGTGTCCAGGAGTTAAGAAGTAGGATCCCGGAGTTGTGACGTTAATTGAAATAAATCTGGAAATTTGGATTGGTAATAATTCTCTGCATGTGATAAGACTACTTGTCACATAAAAGTAAGGTGTTAGCCATCACTAAAATACATCCTTGAGTGCCGTTTCTTTCCATATATCATATTTAAATAATGTTCCTGGTCATAATTATTCAAGGCAAATACCTGCTCTGAAAAAATTTCACACAGATTCCAAAATAGCGCATGATTTCCTCATAACAATAAATTGAAACAAAGGTGTGCATAAAATAATCAGAATCAATGGAAAAAGGCCCCACCACTTTGCCCGCTTGATCAGCGACGGGACATTTTTCAGATTTTCCCGATTGAATCACCAATCAAAACGTTGGATAGTGATTACAAATCTAATCAAAGAACACTCCATTTCACCATTTTATTACTCTTTAACGGAAATGTCAAATCCTTCTTCACAAAGACACCCGTCTATGCTTCTAAACCCCTTGACCTGGCTTCATCATTCCACGAACCCATTTCTAAACCCCTGGATCCTGCGTCTAAACCACTGGATCCTGCGTCTAAACCCCTGGATCCTGCGTCTAAACCCCTGGATCCTGCGTGTAAACCACTGGATCCTGCGTCTAAACCCCTGGATCCTGCGTGTAAACCCCTGGATCCTGCGTCTAAACCACTGGATCCTGCGTCTAAACCACTGGATCCTGCGTGTAAACCCCTGGATCCTGCGTCTAAACCACTGGATCCTGCGTCTAAACCCCTGGACACCCACCTTTGCTTCATGTTCCATGGCCGGCTTTTGGCGAGAATAGCGCCTCGTGCAAGATCAGAGCAGCAGTGATCACGTCATCGGATGACGTCCCATAACTCTGACCAGCCGCCTGCAGATAGCCACTAGATAGGGTGCAACCCTGTGGTACCCAAGGATGAGGCTCAAAACTGCGTGACCAAATGGTCTCTGATGTGGATGACCCGTACTGCTGGAGCGGAAAGGCACTCACGCTGCGGAAGTCACGGAAGGGGACGAACTGCACAATGTCCCTGACCGCCTCCTCTCCGGTGTAGGAGTGCAGCGTGCTATTGTCCCCGTCCAGGAACTCCATGGCGGCGAAGTCGGCGTTCCCCACGCCAACGATGATGATGGACATGGGCAGCTTGGCCGCCTGCACGATGGCGTGGCGTGTCTCGTCCATGTCGCTGATCACCCCGTCTGTGATGATCAGGAGGGTGAAGTATTGCTGCAGTGGGGAGAGGGACGCAGCCACTAGGAGGCGCTGCGGAGCGGGTGCTGTAGAGCAGGTCGCACAAGCGTGCTACATACTGCTGCTAAAAAAGTCATTCACAACGACACTGGACTCGTTTCAGAGAGTGATACAATATTGAAATGCAGTAAAAATAAAAGCATGTATGGCATTTTGTCTGGGCCCCCTTCCAGCACAGGAGACACATCCTATACATAAGCGCTCCTATAGCTCCTGAGATGGATGTCTACCGGGTTTGCACTTAACAATTGGAATCCCTCCATAGACAGTCCTGGCCTACATAAATGAGAGCTCTCCAAACTGCAGAGGTCCCTTATACTCTCATCGTATCTCAAGTTGCCTACAAAAATGCATTGGATATACACAACACTGGTCGGACTGCCTCACACAGTCCTAGAAAGATGTCTGCCAACTTCCTCAAACTAGACTAACTCGCACTACTATAAATAGGAGAGGCCTTAAGATCTCCTTCCAGACAGGGCATCAGAAACCTAATTCACGTAAATGTTTGCTAAAAAAAAATTAAACCGACTTAAAATCACTGCCCTTATTCAACTTAAGCCCCATCCATCTCACTGTAAATGTTTTCTTATTTGTATTCTCCAAGCCAGTGATACTGCATCCCATATGACGTGTAGAATTTCTTGGTTAAGGGGAATATTGGGGGAACGGTTTGAGGAGAATTTTCGTTGCCATCTCCAGTGCACACAAGTTTACCATGTCATTCTGGTTAAGAGCCGTGACCCTGAATCTGAGCTGTTCTGCCCTGGTTAAGAGCCGTGACCCTGAATCTTTGCTGTTCTGCCCTGGTTAAGAGCCGTGACCCTGAATCTGTGCTGTTCTGCCCTGGTTAAGAGCCGTGACCCTGAAT
>JAOYSI010032538.1:0-30584 GCA_025775065.1 Hiodon alosoides
ATATATAATTTTTCGTATTCTCTTGATTTCTGTGAAAATTACATCCATTCTTCCATTTCCTTGTTGTTTTAAAAAAAGAATCTTCTAGTAGCTCTACACTGATCAATATCACAGTATTACAAGAGACGCAACCACGGGTGTAGATTTGACTTTAGTATTGAATGGAATCACCAGTGGCTTACCATGACTTTTGCTTTCGATGAGATGGACAAACTGACACGCTGTCAATAACCCGCCCCCTCCTATGCCTATGGACATGGACATAAGAAAACTACACACACAGTGATATATCAGATTGCATTTGAAGATCAAGCCAGAAGGGTACATTCGACTTGGACTACTTACCTTTTGACAACCAGGAGGTCTGGATTCTGATTCAAAGGGGTTCTGCTACAGGACATGGGTTCTCATAAGACTCATTCTGTCAGTCATGTGGAGAAAGGAGTTCTGGGCTGCTTGTTGTTTGCCCCTTGTTATTTACTCAGTTAAGGTGCTCTTCCAATGGTTGGCTAGTGGGAGCTCTGAAAGCAATACTGGTGTGTTAAAGACACTCTCTAAAAATAGTTTTGGGCGATCTGGTTCCTCTGAGATGTAATAGGTAAACGTTGCATACAGGAACCTTTTTCTAACTAGGCACATATGCTACCCAGATCCTTGTAAATATCTGATGTGGTTACTTTGACATCACAGCATGGAAACAAAACCTGACAAATCCATCTGTTTTTCTTGCATTACTGAAATACGGGAAGGGGAAAAAGAGGACACCATAATCTAAAATGGTCTGAATTATGAAGAATATAGAGTATGTACCGGCACATGCATGTAAATATTTTGAAGTACTTATGGTCTTAGACACTTTTTGGAGATGCTTAATTGGCCAAATGGACCAGTTCAAGTGAGGTCTTCAGGTGTCATACGCCAGCCACTGAGATGCCTAAGCATTTATGGTGTAATTTACAGCATGCAAATGTTAACATCTCTCTACCTTCAACGCTGCAGTAGATGCTACAAAATTCTTATAAAATTGCCAGAGAATAGCTTGCATTGGTTTCATAACCAAATCACATAAAAGCAATGCCAGTTGATTGTTAGATAAATGCTGGGAGATCTTGAAGCTGGTGCAAAATAGATATGACAAGGTAGTACACTGTACAGGATTTAAGTCTCTATATTACAAAGAACAACCCAATAACAAAAAAGGCATTTTATTTTGTCCATTGAAAATTTTCATCATTACCTAACAGACCAAATGTAAATATTTTGACTAAGGAAAACAAATTGTACACGAATAGAACAGAGTTGAACTGTTTCCATATAATTTTTGAATTTGTTTAGTACAAACATTTATAAGCTCTCTTTATATATATATTTCTATACAAAATTATGCCATTGTCAATAGGCTACTAAGGTTTGCAGATCATGACACACTACATAACTATTAATTCAACATACTTAGATGCTATGAATGAACCCCTATGTTTTATAAACAGAAACTATATAAACATTCCAACAATGTGTTTTTTTTTTGTTCCAGTGGATTCTGAATAGCGAAAAAAAACATTGGAAAAACGTTCCTGATAAGTGACCCAAGAGTGAAGCAAAGTTTAAACAGTAGTGTGATTATAAGGAGTGACAAGCAACAACCACATTTAGATCAGTCGGGAGATTGGAATTAAAAATGAAATGAACAAGAAATGAAAAGTGAAACTGAAAAGATGAGATCAAGGGAACGTGAAGAAGGTTGAAATTTAAAATTTCAATGTAAATATTTATATATAAAAAAAGTGTAAACAAAGCATTCCCATAAATGTTCAACCACTACTGACTTTTGAACAAACGTTCATATTAAAACAGGCCCTCTGTCAGACAGTTGAGTCGTAACGGATGAGGGTTCCATTGGTCACATTCCAAAACGATATTTCAAATTTCGTTCTATTGTCATCATTGATACAGTCTATTTCACATTCACTTCATACTTCCAGACTTCCAGTTCTCTCTCTCCTACAACCACTGAAGTAAATTGTTGATATCCAGTATTTATCCTACATACTTCACCGCCTCCTGCAGAAAACCTAAAACCTCTTTACTTTAAAAGGTACACCTCACGCTATGTCAAAATCTTTGCAAAAAAATAATATTACTTGTACATTTACCTACAACAGGGTTTACACATTAGTAGATATTGTAGTAATTAATGGCCTCTGAAATTAATCGAAGGAATGATTTGGGTTTAGAAAGTACGTTTTACATGCAAGACAAATGATTAAATCACAGAGTACCATTGATATTGCCCAAAACTTGAATTTTCACGTAACCGATATTAAAACAGTACAATACAATGAATACTAAATAAGAAGGGATGAAAATGCCAGACGTAGTACCGGTATTTCTAAGCCATGTCTCATAATTTAACAGTGCCTGCCTTCACATCATGCTTAAAGAAAACATAACTGCATTGCAAAGCTAAGGCATATTGATAAAACATCACACCATCTCAACCATTCCAGTTTAGTTGGTGTGTAATCCCATACTTCAAAACTGTAAGTCATGTTTGCAATATGAATACACACAAAGTCACCTGCAGGACCTTGTCAGTGTTTGACTTGAGCTTTAAACAGTATACTGCATACTCAAATTATATATAGAAGTAAATGGTCACCATATACACTTCTAGTTCAAGGGTAACAACATGTACTAACTGTACACTGCTCCTTAAAATGTTATTTACATATTTATTAATAAGATGCAATGATATGAGTTTATTATCATGTAAAAAAAAAAAAAAAATTACAATTCCAAAGTAAAACTTTGGATATCCGATGTATGCATCTACATATCAAAAATGCTCTGTATCATCCAGTCAATATACTCGTCATACAACAGCAAACTCCTTTAAATGTTCATTAGCTTTTTTAAATTGATGTGAACCTAAAGCAAGCATTTAGCATTACATTGCCTCCTTCTTGGAAATATAAAGATTGCTAATCACAAGCCTGAGTAAGTTGTCTATTATTGCAGTGATTTCTAGCAGACTGCTGAATGTTCACTAAAATAAAAACAAAGTTACAGGATTAGGAATTAATTCAAATTTATGACCTGCTGTTTAAAGATGATCTTTCTGGAGATTACTAAGCAAAAATAACAAGCGAAGATAAACCAGACATACAAATACAAAAACAAAATGTATAAATACCCATAAAATATGTCGGTATTTTACAATATATAATTAAGTACCTACAGGGTCAAAACTTTAAAAAGGCTAATACACCACCAGTGATTTGTGCAGTGACAGGCACAATAGAAACAATCAACTTTGGAGAAACACTTAAGGATGTTTTCTATCCTTAAGTGATAATTGATGATAATTGATTTTTTGCATTAAAACTGAAAAAAACTTTCATGCTAAAAGTGAAACAGTTAAAAGGGAATGGAAAACTTCTCATGCTAGCGAGTTGGCACGCGAGTTCACCTTTCGTAGAGGCGGAGCCTTGGTATTTCTTCACCATATGACTTCTTAAGATTACGATAATAACAAATCCTCTCAAATGCTCTCAAATCCCCTCCCTGCACTTTTCATGGATCCAGCCATCCAACCCAGGAACTTGCTCCAACTGAGCAGAAAGACAGTGAGAACGCCAAACAAACAAACTGCAAGCCTTCATCGTGGCTGTCTTTTCCTGCGCCATGAACTAAAGGGCTGAAGGTGGATATAGGGACTCAACCTGTGTGAGGGCACTTGTGGGCAGCAAGTGCCCTCACATGGGACACTTGTTGTGGGCAGCAAGTGCCCTCACACGGGACACTTGTTGCCCTTGAGTCCTTGTGGGCACAGATTTCTCCGGGCATGCCATTCCCAACATTAGACCTTGCATTCCAAGAGCATGCGGTGGATGTCCTGAAAGGATGGGCGCTCTTTGGTGTTCCTCTGCCAGCAGCTCAACATGAGCTTGTAGATGGGGTCTGGACATTTTGCAGGCTGAGGCAGGTAGATCTGGGAGAAACATGGGGTAGGTGCATTGGCGAGCTTTGCTACCTTTGCAACACTTTCCTCTATTATTGGCCATGATTATTTTAATATTATTATAATATTTAGCAGAACCATTACTCAAGCAAATCAGGCTTAGAACCCTGTTACAGCAGGCCCCCACTTGACATGAAGATGCACTATAGTTGGAATGTATGACGATAAATTTAACTCTATTTTCAAAAGCATAGAAAAGATTTGGTTTTTTAACACTGAATCTGTATGCTTCTGCCTTTGTACTCTTGGCTGTGTGTCATCATCAAATTAGCGTCAAAAAGAGTGATCAAAAGACGTTTTTTCAAAGCAGTGATCAGCGATTTTCAAGCAAAACAGAGGGTGGGGGGTAAGATGCGGTAACATTTTGTGGCTGGATTTGAAGTGACTTAATCACTCACCTGCCGTTTCTGGTCCCTGAAGAACTCGCCTGTGTTCTCAATGACCTGCTCATCAGAGAGCTGAGAGTAGGGCTGCTCCTTGCAGAATGTCAGGGTTTCCCACAGGGTCACACCGAAGGCCCATACATCACTGGCAGTGGTGAACTTGCCCTGGGGCAGTAGCAAACAAACCTTGACGTCAGTAAAAGAGCTCTAAACATCCACTGTTGGCTTCGAAGCCAAGTCAACCTGGAAAAGTGTCTGTCTTGTGGAGGCATGTACTAGATGAAGATTTTATGGTCTGACTATTGACATACAGGTTCCTGTCCAACAGTCTCTTAATGACAGGATCAACAGCCCCATTCTCACCAGCAGGATGCTCTCCCAGGACATCCAGCGAATTGGCAGCACAGCACGGCCCTGAATACGGTAGTAGTCCCCACTGTACAGGTTGCGACTCATGCCAAAGTCTGCGATCTTGATGGTATAGTTTTTGCCCACCAGACAGTTGCGTGTGGCCAGGTCTCGGTGCACAAAGTTGAGCGAGGACAAATACTTCATGCCAGAGGCAATCTGTGTTGCCATGTAGTGTAGGTTACTGTAGCTGGAATACAACAAAGACAGCAAGGGTTAATTTTATAATTGATTAGAAAAAAAGGTTTTATCCTGGTATGGCACAAGAGGCAGGTCTGGTTTTATACCTTAGAACATCTGACTTCCAATGTATTTATGGGTTTGAACACATTCATTTTGAATATAAGAGATTTCTAGCCTACAAATATTCAATGGGATGAATAATTGTAGTGTAGTGGTCAGGGGTTGCGGAGTCAAATCCCGCCATTTGAGTCAATATAAAACTGCCAACAGAACTTAGTGGTGCAATTGTGTTGGTGTCCATACTAAAGAGAAACGTGCTTACTTGACAGTGGCTGCACTACAGAAAATCTGGCCCTCAGGCTCATGGCGAGACAGAAATTGGTTGAGATCTCCGTTCTCCATGTATTCCGTAATCATACAAAGCGGGTCGCTGAAGATGCATACCGCCAGCAGACGGATGATGTTGGGGTCTTTTAATCGTGACATGATTTTTATCTCTTTCAGGAAGTCATTCCTGTAAACGAATGTCAGAAATAGCCATGTAAATGCAGACAGGCTGACCAACGTACTAGAAATCTGATGACGTTGCTATTCTCCATGGTCATACTTTTTGCACGAACATTTGAGATCTGAAAACAACCCAGAAAATATGTGACCGCCATGCCAGTCCAGGGCTTCACCTTGCATTCTTGTTTGCATCTGCTCTCAGCATCTTCACAGCTACAAGCATGGGCAGGTTGTCACTGATGTCGCAAGAGAAATCCTCATCCACAAAGTCCTGCATGCCTTCTGCCTCACAGAGGTGCACCTGGCGTACCAACCACCCCCCCCCACCCAAAGCACAATTCAATGAACAAACGTCACCATCTTCAGCCCTGCTTGTCACAGTAAAACCACTGTCTTGCATTCCCTGTCCCGAATAGCTTGACTACTGACCTCTCCAAACTGTCCTTCTCCCAGTTTCTCCTTGAAGGTCAGAAGTTTCCTGGGGAACTCTTCTACAGCCACATCTTTGCCTGACAACAGGTCCATGGTGACGGCGGGCACCGCATATGTGTTGCTGCCTGTCACCCCCTGCAGGTTAACAATGTCTGCCTCGGCGTAGTGAGGGACGCCTTCTTGCCCGTTGGCTTGGGACAACTTTGACGCTGCACCAGCCCCTGCTGCAACACGCAAACACACACGTAAATGGCAGAGTGGTTATTGTTATTGTAACTAGTACTTTTGAGATAAAAAATCTTGGAGTGCTCTGAGAGTCACTGCTGCTGTTCTCTTGAGAAAGGTACTTAGCCCAAATGGCTTTTGTGAATAACCAACATTAGAAATAGACAGTGTAAAGCATGGAATTAAAATCTATGAAGATAACTCTCTTATTAACAAAATAATAAAATAATAATTCTGATTAATTGAAAATTTCAATGGCTTGCTCTCTACACATAACATGTAACCACACCGTAGCACATATGGTCGTCTTACAGGAAACTGTCTTTCTTTGTGCTTTTCCTTTCTGTTCAGTACAAGAGAGGGACTCACCAGCTTCTTCCACGGACTGGGAGAACTCTGGCAGCTTGCGGATAAGTCGTGAGGGCTCCTGGTAGTCGGGACCCAGGGGAAAGATCCTCTCATAAGTGGAGTTGGACTCCTGTTCACTGGGCGACGAGGAATGGTTGTTGCTGTTATACGTGTAGGTCTCGCTCTGTATTGACAGACTAGCAGTTAGTTCATCATCCAGCATCCGCCGAGAGGCCTAGAAGGAAGGATGCTGAGTCAAGAAAGCCATAGGTCCAATATAATGTTATCACATTTGACCATAAAGTGCACTCAGTGCACTCATTTCAGATCTTTCAGTTTTTCTAACCGAAGAATGAATCCGTAAAAAATGAATTGTATATATATATATATATATATATATATACACATAATAGAAAATGAAATGAATGCTACCAGAAAGTACAAATACTAGCATATAATGCTACCATATCAGTCCCCCCACAACATAACATTTGCAGCTCTAAACATGATTCTTCCCTGACCTTCTCCAACATTTTCTGCCAGACTTGCCGCCACAGGATGATGACAATAATGGCCACTAAGATGAAGATGATGGCCACCAAGCAGCCAATTAGAATCCTTGTGTTGCTGTCATCAATCTTGTGCGTGGGGTCATCCCCTGAGGGTTCAACAGAAAAACAACAATTTTTGATTCAAACGACCAGAATGGATGGGATCTTCAACGGCCCATTTGAGCCAAAGGACCCGTGATTTGAACCTGAGCCTGATCTTTAACAGGCTAATCCGAAACCTCACCGTATAAAATTTGTGGCCAACCTGGTAAAATATGGAGATGGTGAAAGTAGAAACACTAACCTGGCTGTGTGCTGGTGGGGGGGTCAGTATTAGGGGGAGCGAGGGTTGTATTGTACATTGCTGTATCTGTAAGAGTGGAGAGAGATGCATATCCCATTAATGGGCAGATTCTGCATTTCTTTATTAAAAATGGGATTGTGAGATGAAGGCAGAAAAAATTCTAATTTAGTAACTGGAGCAGAATCTCGAGCCATTTATTAATATTCAGTACATCGTGCACTTATTCTTCATTCTGCTTCTATTCAGTGGTTACCATATGAGCAGCTCTAGATGAAATTGAATATACAGAGAACAGAGTTGTACCTGACTGGAAAGTGATCTCACTAAACATCATCCAGAGGTCAGAAAAGTAATACTGGCATTTGATAGCACTGGCCATGTGATTTTGGAGGGAGACAGTGACAAAGCGAGCGCTGGGGTTGACGTTGTCCACCACAGGGCTGAAGGTGACAGGGGTGGGCTCCCAGTCCAACTCAGAGCGAAAGTAGCAAACCACCTGCCGGAACGTTTTCACTCTCCTCGTGAACATGTTGTTGCTGTGCACCTATGCAAAGATGTTAGGGTAAGCAAAGTTATGTAAGAGCATAGCAATCATTCCAAAATACCAGGCTGTCTCACTGATTTCGTGCATGAACTGACTTTTTAAACACTTTGCGTGATAGAGGGAATACACCTTAGAGACACGCAGAGATTTGTCAGGAACATCGCTCAGGCACCTTCATGGTAGTGAAGTTGCGAACGCGGTCAAACTCAAACATGATTTCCACATAGTCATTCGAAGAGCTCTCGTTGGTCCACCCGACATAGTCATAGCCAGGCCAGACTCCGTAGACATGGCTGTGGATGAAGTCGTCCAGGCCACACATGCCATCCGTCAACTGCCCCAGGCCTTCGGTCATGCTACACAAGACACAAGAGTGTTTTACCAGGAGAGGACTTGGCCTCATCACAGAAAAAGGCTGGGAAAGACGCCATTATGATCAAGACATAATGACCACTAGATGTCAGTGTTTTCTTGTCCAATGCTCTGAAGCACATCACAGCACATATTATTACTTATTTTTCACGTTCAGTGTAAACATGGACCATTTTCTGAGGTCATGGAAGATATTGTTTGTCAAGCTATGAGTCAAATACTGTTGTTTGTGCAAGGAGGAAAGTAAGGGGGAAACCACAGCAGTTATTTACAATCATCATAAACATCACAGCCATGGCAACAAGGGTTTGAAACAGTTCAAGAGGTAAGCATGGAAGGGCAATCCTACACATTAGTACAAGACTAGTACAAGAGAAAGCGTACAGACCTATAGCCAATGGCTCCATCATACACCGAGTCATTCAAGTGGACGTGTTGGTCTTGAAAAGTCATATGCTGCCCTGCTGGAGCATTGTAAGACACCAGACCATCTGTGTAAAAGGCAGAATGAATTCATTACATATGGGAACCAAGTCAGATTGTCCTCTCTAAAATTATCTATTACTTTTCAGTAGGCTGCAAGATCAATTCCAGAAGAGCTTCTGCCTGGAGTTTTGGCCTCAAAGGCTGACGAAAATCATTAAAAAGCTAAACAAATAGCATGTTTGAATAACTATAATATTTGTATGTTGATTTTTTCCCTGTTTCTTCCATTCGTGCCTCTTCTGAAAGGCCTCAATATACCTGACCCCACCAGCTCTCTATTGAAACACTGACTTTGAAAGTAGCTACTGGAGGATTATGCACTGAGATACAGACCAATTTCCCTTCTTACCCAGCCATTCGCAGCCATAGAGCTCCACCCTCATGCACACGTTCATCGAGTGGTCGATCACAGGCATGAATCGCACAAATCGGGCGATGATGGGCGGTTCCAGATCCTTCAGCATAACGTCATAGGCATTCCTGTTCCCCTCAATAATCTGTGGCAGAAAAAAAATGAATTACAGTCACTCACAAAAACCACATGGATTATGACAGACAGACAGACAGACTAATTAAGTGTATTCCAGGAATGTCTGCCATGTGCAAAGTGCTGGCAACTCAAAGTGAGAAAAACACTAGGTACATTCCAAATAATATCAGTATATCAGAGCTTTATCGAGATAGAGGTGCCGGGGCGGTCTCTTGTTGGTCACTTGCCTGTCGACCCTGCCGGTTGCGCCAGGAGATCCAACGGCTGCCGTCGCGACTGTACTTAATTTTGTACATTTGGGCGAACTCGTTGCCGATGCCCCCGGCATGGCGCCCCTGCGTGCCCACCAGTGTGATGAAGTGCAGTGAGCGCAGGTCAATCTGCAAGAACTCCTTCAGACTGTCGGGCTCCACCGTGATCTCTGGGCACCAGGCACCATCCCCCTCCTCGAAGTCCAGTCTGAAGCAGGAAGGGGACATTCGGGAGAAGGAAGAGAGGGAGGGAGGGGGAGGGGGAGGGAGACAGTGCTTTGAAATAATTTAATTTTAAAATGTTCATTTTGGGGTTGAAACAGCAGGAAAGGAAAAGGTTAGCTTCAGTGAAAACATTGTGGCATCTTGTTGAGAAACCAGATTGCATCATAAATCTGAGACTTAGAACAGGCCACCCAGGCACTTTTTGATTTTCCCTAATGTGGTTTTTTACACACTGTGAGGGTGAATGACTATACATACTCAATGAGTAATAGTCTCCCGGTCACACACACCTACCCACACACGGTGCATGCAAAAGGATTATATTAATGCTACATTAAGGCTGAAGTATTTTACAGGACGTTTGCTTGAGCAGTGTGAATAGGCACTACTGTGATCTGACATGCAAAAAGAGGATATATCTATTTGTGTGTACAAATTGACATACCTTCCGTATCTAGCTGCAGTAGATTCAGACCATTGACTGGAGGCGGAGATATCCTCGTCCTGTATCTGCCCTCCCGACATCCCAAGCGGGTAACGACACACACCTAGAATGTCGGTGGATCATGTAATTAGCATTAAAACACTGAACGGCTGTCTGCAGGTTAAGCATCCAGTAGAGAAAGCCTTAAAACATTTAGAAGAAAGACAATAGTGCTGCCCTACAACTGTGGATTTTTGCCCTAGAACCGTAGACTGTGACATACCTCTCCTGCTCTCATGATGTGTTTTATAAGTATCTCCAGTGTTGCCTGCAAGGATTTTAGATATCCATTGTGTTCTGTTACACAACAACTATAAATGGAGACATACGTTTTAAATTTGAATTAATGTAACCCCATATCAGTACCATTGCAAAGCACTTAAGTAGTAGTGTTTAGAAAGTTTAAAGAAATAATTATATATTTTACATTTACATCCAACATTTACATGCTCTTCATAAATGTAATCATAAAGGGGAATTTACCACATTTAAAAAGATATGCAATTACAAAATGCACAACGATCTTAATTAACCTTAATTAAAATTGTCTATGTTAGCGTTTGAGAGAATTGCTTATTTCAATTAGAGAAAATCATATGCTTTAGCTTCCTTTCACAAAAAGGTCTGAATAAATCCTCCTGCCTAGAATTTATTGACTCCCATGCTCGGAAAAGTCACTGTGGAGCTGTAATATTTCCCGTAAATGAAATCTATGGGATAAACATGTACTGAGGCAAATTCACATTAGAAGTTGCAAAAACATTTAATGAGAAACAAATTATTAACGGTTTATTAGAAACTATACATTTCTGCATTCATTTTTTAATAATACATTAAAGCAAAAATTGTATTCCTGGACATCAATTTCTCATTGAAAATAAGTGGGATAATTTTCCCCGTCAGAAATAAATAAGGTAAAAGCTAGGTAATGGTTGTGTACTGAGTGTGTTTATTATATTGTGATGGGCACACTACAAAGGAAAGTCATAAAATTTGAGAAAATACATAAAATTGTATTTGTGATGCTGGAGAAAAAGGTCTTTAAAACGGATAACTGATAAATATATGATTTACATTTAAAAGTGTATGTCTAAAATACTAAAGAATGATGTTGTAAAGTCCCAGGGGTGAGATTCAAATGCCAGTCTCCTGGGCCCAAAGCGGGGAAGTTACTGAATCACTAAAAAGGCCAAGGATCGCTACAATATTCAATATTCAATTACAAATAGAATTCCAATGTCACCTGTGTTTCCCCAACAGAAATAATAATAAATCGCATATCTTAAAAGTGTGCCGTAACCTATTCGCCTAACTCAAATTGTCACAGATTTGCTTGCACACATTGTATGATAACAACGCTGTTAACCACACCGAAACAAGAATGCCCTCCACATATGCGTACGACCGCTAGGATAACGCAACACTGTAATTATGCTCCAACACTAGAGAGATGATCAGCGATTGCTCATAGCTGTTAACCAGCGAGGTCTAATTGACGGTCACTGCCCTAGCGATAACACCACAAAACTTTGACCATTAAGAAAAGACTCTGAAGCAAGCAATGTTTTTATAGCCCAGCTGGATTTCTGTAAGACACTAAGACAGCGAATACGCCGCACACCGTTGAGAGACGATTTTCCACACACCATTAAGAGATGTCACAGAGCAGATGTATGGGCCGAGTCCTGCATTCCGGCATATGTAAAAATAATTAATCCTTGACCTAAACACTTTGAAATAAGCCACCAATCTTGATATAGTGCAGCTGTTGTTCTGGAATAGCTGTATAAGCATATATTGATAAAATATTATTTGTCTGTCTGTCTGTGTGGTTTGAGGACAGTAAGCAGTGGGAGCTAATGGAAGGCTGGTCAGGCCACTAGTAATGGTCAGAAGCAACCCGGACATAGCAACAGAAAAGCCTTTGTTACAGCGCCAGATAAAGCAAGGACAGCAGAAAGGGACTTTTATGTCTTCTCTTTCTTTTTCTCTCTTCAAAAAATTGTTTAAAAGTCAAGATTGGGGGGGCGGGGTGGGGGAAATCTCAGAGGGTTCTTCTTGGCAGTTGCAACTTCATATCATCCAAAACTAGCTGAATCCCACACTAAAAGCTCTTCCAGATGTTATAGTCTGATTCCTCTCCAGTCTCCCACACTGCACCCCACTGTTCCTCATGCAAACTATAAATGGGAGTGTTATTGCAATGTATTAATTTACTTTTACTTACAATGTATTATTTTATAGTGTTTTATTAATCATTTTAATCATAGTAGTCGTTTTATTAGTTGTGGAATTTTTAAGTAAATTATTGTTTCAAATTCAGCGTTTTTGTTTTTAACCTTAAAAAGGAACTTTTAAGCAATGAAAATTACATCTCTGAGTTCACACAGTTATAAACAATTGCTATCACAGGGGGAAATTCACAGAGAGCCTAGAGTCTTAGTTAGTTTTTCTAAAGATCAGACAAACTTCCTAGCTATACATAATGAGCCTGCTGCATTTCTTGTTAAACATATAAAATGCATACGCTTACCTAGGCAGAGGCTCAACCACATAAGAAGTCCTACAGTTGTGGTTGAATTCTGGCATTTCATGCGAGAGGTAAACGTTTAACAAGAACAGCAATGTGAACCCGAGAGTTACTTGTATTCCGACATATGTGCAGTACCTTGAAAAATAATTTGCACCCTGATTGTCTGCATTTTTCACATTATAAATCTTGCATTTAATCTTTTTGTGAGTAGTTGTAGTATAGAGCATAAGTCTGAAAGAAAAAAATGACTTCAAAATTTGGTGCTTCTTTCATTTGTTTTGTGTGCAATGTAATCACGGCTGATTGAATGCAATTTTCAGGCATGAAAAAGTTATTTCCACCCCTAGTTAACACAACCAAACTATTATTAAATTAATAATTAGACTAAGCGGTTTGAGTACTGGTTAACAATCAGGCCTTATTTGGGCTATCTCTGTCTAATATAAATCTGACTAACTTTGGCCCTTACCATCAGAGTGAAATTGTCAACACACAGGTTCTAGAGGCAAATCATGCCACAATAAAAAGAAAGAAATCCCTGAAGACCTCTGGAAAAAAGTTGTTGATCCGTCTGGAAAGGGTAACCGAGCAATTTCTAAGGCCCTGGGGCTCCACCGAACCACAGTCAGAGCCATATTGTTCAAATAGGGAAAGTTTGGAAGCGTAGTGAATCTTCCCAGGAGTGACCGCCCTACCGAAACCTTTCCAAGAGCAAGGTGTTAAATCATTCAGGATGTCAGAAAGAACCCTAGAACAACATACAGGGATCTGCAGACCTCTCTCGCCTCTGCGTTCATGATCCCGCCGTCAGAAAGACACTGAGCAGAAAAGGGATTCATTGCAGAGTAGCAAGGCAGAAACTACGGTTCGCTAAGAACACGAATGCTTGTTTCAGGTTTACCACAAAGCACCTGGATGACCCTCAGGGATTCTGAAACAATGTCCTATGGACAAATGAGTCAGAAGTGAAACATTTTGGCTGACGTGAGCCCTAATGTGTTCGGTGAGAACCAAACATTGTATTCCAAAATAAAACCTCATACCAATGGTCAAGCATGATAGTGGTGGTAGTGTCGTGGTTTGGGAATGCTTTTGCTGCATCAGGAGCTGAATGCCTTGTCATTATTGAAGGAACCTTTCAATCCGCTCTATTTCAGAGAATTCTGCAGGAGAATGTCAGGTCATCTGATTCAATCTGATTCAAACACACAAGTTAGTTTACATCAGAAAGGTTGAAGAGCAAGAAACTTAATGTTTTTTGAAGTCCAAACCTAAACCCCATTGAGAAGATGTGGCAACACTTAAAACTAACAGTTCACGCTGGAAAAATCTCAATGAGTTAAAGCAATCGAGGAGTTGGCCAAAATTCCTTAACTGTGCCGTAACAGACAATAATTTTTTGTTGCAGAATTGCTGCTGAAAGTAGCACAACCAGTTATTAAGTGATTACTTGCATGTTGCTTAACTTTATTAAATAAACTAACTGAAAGATTTTGTGTTATTTGTTCACTCTGGTCTCTTATCTAATTTTAGGGTTTGGTTGAAGGTCTGTTAACAGTCAGGGTGAAAAACATGCAGAAAATAATACAGATATTTATATATGAGGCTACCAGGAACAATGCTAATGTAGCAATAATTTGAACTTATGAATTGTCACAAAATCACCCTGGTATGTATATTTGGTTGTGTGTGTGTGTGTGTGTGTGTGTGTGTGTCTGGCGATAAACGTGGAGAAGTCCCCAAAATTAAGTTTTCACTAGTTTTATACTATCCATATTATTACCAGTAATCATAAATGTTCAAGAGTGTGCATGAGTTGCCCATATTTTGTCGAAAGTATTTGTGAGCTAAACTGAGAAAGCTAGCTAGCTATCAATATGCCTTTGGTCTGAACTTCCGTGCAGTGCTACACGTATGCAATATTCTTTATGTCACATTTTCTTTGCGTTTTGCCTTCTGTGCCCAATATAACTAACCTATAAAAGGGAATCGATCCGGTGACCCTCAACCTGCTACTCCTTACCTGTGGCCAGAACACAAGGTAAAATAACACCTTATAGGCGCAGAGCAATAAAGAGTCTGAATCAGGAAATTGCGTCAGGAATATTTCACCAATTCCTCACTAACATTTCCATTTCTACATTATGGCACTATACAAGTACGATATGGCACAGAGCAGTGTCTGCAGAGCAAAATGTTGCATTTGGCACTCAAAAACTCAAGTGCGCATTGAAAGACATTTGACCTGGTTTGACAATGGAAATACAAGTAAAAATAATACAATTTCGGTACACATGTTAAAGGAGGCAATTTACACTTCAGGCTTTTAATTATAAATCAAAGCAGAGAAGCGGTTTCCATGAAACGCAAAACCAGATGACTAATAATTTCCACAACTGAAAAAAATCAGTACAACAAAACTAAATTGCAGTTGCAGACGAATTGCTTAAAGTAATGGCTGCATCAGCACCATAATCACAGCCTATACAGCACAACAGAAAATGATTTCTTATTTCCTACCCCACCCCATAGGACGTATAATTTGCCTTCATAAACGTTGACTGTATTCACTTTCCTCCCATCTCCAGCCTCATCCCTCGGAAAGGGCCAGAGAGGACAAGGCACAGAAAAAATGTGCATGGTGTACTATAACAACATCATGCATTCTGCTGTCCAGCTAAAAATACCGGTTCTGATAAAGAAGCAAAATACCAGCCTTGTGTGCGAGAGAGAGAGAGAGAGAGAGAGAGAGAGAGAGAGAGAGAGAGAGAGAGAGAGAGAGAGAGAGAGAGAGAGAGAGCAGTGGCTGAATGAGTCACTCTCCTGCCTTCCCGGGTCTTTTCACACCAGCAGACAAACATCAACCCCCAGCTCTAGCCCCCAACCCCCCGGACTCCAAGGACTGGATTTCACCCCTCCGTGTTTGCCGTGCCCCTGCCTGTGAAAGGCAGGCTTGTTCCGCAGTGTTTGCCGTCTAACCGCTGGCTCCAGACCCCCAGGCATCACAAACACAGCTTATCGTCAGCTCCATCTGTTCCACACGTGGGGTGTGCGCCTCAGCCGTTACGCGAGCACGCGTTCCCTTTGTTCCTAAGGCTACCCTCCCCTATAGCTTTATCACATGTTTGAAAATAATAAATAGCTTGGCTGGCATAACTACAGCGCTTGGGAATTTTAAACTGGGGAAAGTTGGCATATTTTAGAATCTCTCTGCTACTCAATTCAGCAATGCATATTTCCAGATGTTTTGTGCAGGTTAGCAAAAAGTAGTTAAATTGATATTTCAGCAGATGAAAAAAATGAATTTGGGTTTGAAATACGCAAGGACAGGGAAACACGCACATCTAGGGCCTTGACATTACTTAATTTAATTTAAAAATACGTAGGCCTATTTACAATTAAAATAAAAAAATGTAATTTTCATATAAATATCAAGAATTGTAGAGTCTGAAAAGAATTTGGACTCTTGGAAAAGTTTTAAAACATTGCCTTACTCTATCTGTGCAGAAAATAAATTTTCTTTCTCCGGGAAATCTAGCTTTTCCCTGAGAAGGAAAATTAGCTTTTTAATTTTTGGAATGTGTCCCCAACCATTTATGAACTTTGACCATTTGAAATGCTAAAATGCACTCTGTAACTTAAGAGTGGGTAACAACTATCTGGAAAAACACAAAGAAAAGGGTGGGTGTGGGGGGGGGGGGGGCGCGGAGCTAATTTCAATGTACTTTCCTGCTGTCAAAATGTCTGGTATGCATTAGCCACAGACTCCAGTTGGATTGTGGAATCCATTGTAAACACTTCCCTTCCTCTCATGCTACATGTAGTAATAATCCAGCCAAGGTCGGATCCTCACATGATCTCCAAGAAAAGCAAATGACAATAATAATTGTTTTTCGCTGCACTTATATAACGCAGGGGCCAAAGGAAGACTGCTTGATGGAATCTCTTAGGAAATGGGATCCTTTCCTTTTTGGAAAAGGCGGAGACGGATGGGTGCACAGAGGACCGAGATGTAATTAAAGCCGTTCTCCTGAGCTTTTGCGGTGTGCAGTGTTTTCAAAACAGTTTGGATTCAGTATCTCACATTCTCAACAGGACCCCGACATGCTGACATAAGTCTATCACTTTTCAAACTGAAATGGAACCTACTCAAATAATTTCTCAGCCTTAGTCAAACAGCAAAGCAGCCTGTTAATTAACAATGAGCCACAGAATCCAGGCTATAAACTAAGTTGTGACACGAAGAAAGGGTGTATCCCACTGTATGCTGGCAAGCTCTTGAAGTGGAAACTACCAGTAGTTATATAGTTATATGTCAGACCGACCCCAAAAGAAAAGATAAGGTTATGATATGTTAAACATCTTCTATGTTTACTTTTAAAACACTATAGTTAGACTTTTACGAATTATTTGCATTTCTTTGTAGTCTCCCACAGTGAGGCTGTAATTATAATGTAATGTTAATTTGGAACTCTATGGTACAATTTTCCACTTTTAAATGGCCTAAAAAGCCGCACCACTGCTGTAAAATCACTCTTTAAAAATGCAAGCATTCTTGTGCTCACTGTCTGGCATGCATTCCCCTATTTAAAAAATGTAACTATACAATTACATTTAATTAAAACAAGTTTACAGCACAATAATACATGTGATTATTATCATACTTAAACAAATAAATAATAATAATAATAATAAATATCATCATAAGTTATACAATACTTCTCTAGATTGTAAATGTGTAAATTTAACTGTAAATTTGAAATGAACAGATAAATATTCCATGGTTGTAGGCAGCTGCTGATAGTGGAAGGTTTGTGGACTAAAAGGAGTAGTGATTGCACGAGTCTCTCTTACCTGGATTGACTTGTGGCCTGGCTGCTCCTAACAAGTACAGCAGCATCAGCAGAGGAAGGTTCAGTTTCTTCAGTTTCATCTCCAAGCGAGAGAGAATCTTCATTTCTATAGTCAGTGTAAAACATAAATGACACAGCCTTGAAACAGCATCAGCAGATTAAACATGGAAAGCCTGCAATGGTAAGCAAGGAAAAACCATCAGTCAGCCACGTCAATCTATTTTACCTCTAAGGTAACAAGGTTACTATCACAAACTGACAGTAAAGGTAGAAAAAATGGAAAGGCATTATGTAAACCATGACACTGATGTGAGGCATGTGTCAAAAAAATGACTTTTGAGTTCATTTGCATCATAACAACGGGAAATTTCATTTTCTTTGAAAAACTAACATAGAATCATTTATGCACTTTTTTGTGCAAGGAAACTGGGCAATGGGCCAACCTATACAGAGAAAGGCATGGTATTCATTAGTTAGTGGGTAGACATAACAATTATGTTCTTAAGGTGCAATTATAATCAATTTTAAGTGTCCTGTGAGCAGTATGAACATTTTTTTAGGTGTGGGAGGATTTTGAGGTGGCACAACAGCTTGTGTTTCCAGATGGCAAATTGAGAAGATAATGATAGAAGCTATGAAGTCATCGAGAAAAAGTATCAACAAAGCAGTCCATTTGGTAGTCAGTTATCACTTCAGTTGCAGCAAGAATTAGACTCCCACGCGTCAGATGATGTAGAACCATTTACATTTCGCTGCTTGATCTCCTTCACGGCTGTTTTCTATCATCAAGCAGAAGGTAACTTCCTACAAGCAGACAGGTTATTGACAGGCTCCTTCTCAGAGGGCGGTAAAATCAATGGATAAAGAAGGAACAATGGAGTCATTGTCTGCATTTGAGCAAGGTTAAACGTCACCATAAATTCCAATTAATTTTCTCATAAGTCACTAAATCCCTGTGTGTGGTGGTGGGAGTCGTGGCGGCGAGCCGAGGCACATTAGCACAACATTCCAGAATCCAACTGAGTTACTAAAGTGGCTTGCCTAAGTGCCTTAAGACTTAGCCCTGTAAGTGAGTTAGCCAGTTCAAATCAAGCTCATGTCATCATCGATTGTGACCAGGAGGGCATAGTGACAGTCCACAATTGGCAGAGCGCCACTGGGGTGGTTTAAGTCAGCTTCTCTTGGCTCGCTGCAGCAAGCCAAAAACATTCGACACTACAAATATTTGTCTTTTTTCAGCTTGCACACCTGAACTTCCAACAGAGCCTAAATAGTAGGTAGAGGGTACAAAGGTGTTTGATCCTTTTTATGGCTTCTGCCTTGTTGGTCCACCCTGAACAACGGTCATGGGTCCACTGGTCTGTCCCTGCTATCATCAAATGTTTTCCAGCCTCAAACTCCCTTACCAGCACATGTGAACACGCCCACACCTGCTCAGTCAGCCAAGCCCCCCTCTGCCACATTGCAGGGTTTCCAGGGCTGCTGAACCAGAGCCTCCCTTCCACCGGTCGTCCTAGGAGTTTTCCTCTTGACGTCCCTGTGGTGCGGAAACAGCAACAGTTTAAACCCCAGCTCATGTCGGCAATAGGGTGACCCAAGCTGCTTCCATTCATGGGCTCCGGCTGCCCTACCCTTAGCAGAAGGCCATCCAAACATCCTTCTGCAGGTCCTGACACCAGTAGTCCCTAAAAGCAGCTGATGCGGTTCCACATTTGTTAAGTGATGCTCAATTAGCAACCCAGATCTTTGTTCGTTAACCTTTTTTGTCCCCTTTCTGGTGTCAAACCAAATAACAACAGTAGGGTTAGAATCCCATTCTTACACCAAATATCAGTGATCTGGCTGATTCTTCAGACATGGAAAGTGGATTCTAAATACACCAGAACAGGTTTAAAGTTAACATTAAAAACATGACAGGTGTGCAAGCTGAAGAGAACATATATCAGGGAGGATAACCTAAATGGCTAAATGGGCAGAGCTGAGCACATGCCTTCCACTGCTGCAATTACCAATTAACAGTCAATAAAAGAACCAAATCGAGTAATGTTTAAAAAAAATACATCTAGTCACATTAATATTGTCCAGGGGATGGGTTTCTCCTACACAAGTGCATAGCAGAATGAAATGGCGGCTAAAACGGTCTCCTGCAAGAATAAAGCAACACATCTATGCTTTCTGATACATCCTCGCCTGTTTCGGAAATTGTAAGGTTCAGGGTTAAACCTAACAATTTACGCGAACTATGAAAGTTTAAAAAAAATAGGCTCCCTTTCAAATACAAAATACATACCATCACAAATGAGTTATTTCTATTTAAGAACCCCAGTAAATTACGCTAGATTGCAAAGAGTGAAACTAAAATAAATCCGCCTGTTTTTGTGTGCTTGCTCTAGATCTCCAGAGCGAGGCGCAATACTGCCTGCATGGCACGGAGAAGATGGGCCACAACCGCTTTGGGCCACCAGTCAGCTCTGCCATCCAGGTCCTTACAGTGCCTGACAACTTGGCACCGCTAATGAAAGAACCAAGCTGCCCTAATAAGAACAAACGCTGCTTAAAAAAGCTGCGTCTTGGGGCTGTTTTGAGCAACTACAACACCATGCTGGTTTCCTACCAAGCACAGTTGTTGGCCAGCCTGGGGTCATACCAGCTGGTGTTGCGCCAACTGGTGACCAGGGCGCCTTGGTGGTCGCACACAGACAGCTCGGACTATCTCAACCCAGGCAAAATTTTCATTACATTTTTGTCATTTAACAGAAGCTCTTGTCCAGAGCGACATACAAAAGTTTAAGTGTTAACGTGCAATAAGATACTGGGCTACCATGCCTTATTGAGAAGTACTGCAAGTAGGTACGAAGACAGCAATCACAATTCCTAGCGAGATCCAAGGTTCCGGTGTGAAGTGCTGTTGGAAGAAGTTCCCTCTTGAAGGCGGGAGGCGGGGATTCTCTAGCGTCATATTAAGTCAGCAGGTAGGTCATTCCACCATTTGGGTGCAAGTGATATTTATATATATATATATATATATATATATATATATATGATTCTAACTTTCGTCTGGCGGTCAAGGACCAAAAAGGTAATTAAAGCCTTTGCCTCCGGAACAGCTTGAAAGAGCTTCAAAAGCAACGGGTGGGAAAACCGGTCAACAGGCCACAGTGGCGCCCACTTCCACAGGTTCAGGTGCCATCCCAGTCACCGGGGGGCTTCCCCAACGGTGAGAGCAGTGACTGGCTTGTTCATGTGGTTCCACCCCCCAACAGCGGCTCAGAAACATGAACTGTAATGGCAGACTTATTTTTTAACTCTGTTTCCCATGACTCTTTTGACATACTGCTAAGAATTATGGGGTTCAAATAACCCATTTTTGGTTCAGGGGACCACGGGGCTGATAATAATACAACATTCCGTACTCGTAATTTGAGTTGCGTAAAAATGGGTTTCGTAGTTTGGACGACCAGAATACTGGTCATGCAAACCACAAACAGACTGAAATTGAAAAGTAAAAAATGTAGTTCACGATTTATATTCACAAAAACAAACACAAAATACATTTTCATGATTAAAAAATGTCAAAACCTTATTATAGACACCATATCGTTCCTTGAATCAGAAAACGTATTGCCTTTATAGATAGATAACGCTAGCTAACGTCAGCTAAGTTACATACTAAATTGTAAGCTGCTAAGCTATTCATTGGAATGGATCGCACCTGCTATTTGTGAAGCTCTCCGGGCACTTAATAAGCTCATTGCATATACAGGCGCACTCAAGGCAGTTAGAAGAACGTATGTTTGATATGACAAAAGTTCCACAGGGGTACCATCAATTCAGCTAGACATCACAATGTCAAAAACTATTTATGTATACATTTTATGTATCTATACTGCAGTGGATGTTTTTTTTCTTTCTTAAAGCAGATAAAAGTTGTATGTAACACCCTAGCCCCTTACAATGAAAGACAACAGCCAGCTTTGCTGCTGTGCCTCAGCGTCACACTTATTTTGTGAGAAAAAATATGATCCAGATGCAAACGAGCTGAAGCTGTGTGACCTTAGGGTTAGAACTTAAATCTTAAGTCTTGTCTTAAAACTTTTATAAAACCAAATATCAAACGTTGACTTATTAACTGCACATAGCAGAAAATAGAGCCGGCAAGTTCAAGATACTGGTGGCTTTTAACAAGGACTATGTCAGACAAATCCTTAGCGCACCCTGAATATTCACATATTCAAGTTGTTGTTTTTTCCCAGTCTTTTAAAACAAATTAAAGCACAAACAAACAAGCTTATGGAAACAACATGTACCACATAAACAAAAGAAGAAGAAGCAAAAAGCAAACAAAATACATTTTTACATTTTTATTGCCTTTTATATTAAAAAAAAGTTTTTTTATTATATTCCCACGGGTCATGAAAGTAAAGATTTAATTGCTGCAAAAATTAGGCCACATTTTTTGGGATATTGAGACCGCAGGAAAACATTTGAATTCTAACATACAATTTTCCGTTTATTTGTTCTTTTTTGTGGTTGTGAAAAGCCTGCATGCACACACTTTTTTGCAACAGTGGTGTCTTTATTGCAAGTAACACACAATGTTAATTACAAGGACCTGGAACAAGTGGATTTGTGTGTGCGAGTGTACCCACATCTCCTTTGATTAGTTCAAAGCTTACCAACAGGTCAGTCTAATGGAAGAGCTCTTCTACCCACAGAACTGTGGACTTTTTAAAAGGGCTTTAGCAAAGTAGACCTACCTTACAAACAATACCAATGTGAAAACTAGAAGAACTAAAAGTAACTATTTCAGCTGAGAGGCTGCTCTTTCAATAACGTCATAATTTCCTTTGAGTCATGAACTTCCTGGCCTAAACATAAAATGATTACCTATGTGAATTACTGAAAGCGACATTACAAATCGTGAAGAAAACCCAAAATCCCAAGCCAATGATATGCATAAACAAAAATCTGTTTCTTGAATGTTTTGTATATTCATGTTAATGTGACCTAGAAGTGTTAGTGTTCTTGTTGCTCTATTTGAATCCATTCTCATGGTAAAATATTACTACTGGGCCCACACGCTTTCACTTTCATCTAGGAGAAATGTTTTCCAGATAAACACATTTTTGTTTAGGGTGTTCCGGAGGCAAAGGGCACCTGGCTCTAGATGGGTATACCAAATAAACTGGCCACTGAGTATATACTCTACACTCTGAGAAAGTCTGAGTGTTTTAAGGTAAAAGGTAATGTCGGTCTGGGCAGAAGGAAAGATATCATACAGCAACTGTGGCCAAAAACTGTGAGCAAAATGTGGGTTGTGAGCATCCCTGGGTGTAGCGTGTGTCGATGAAACCACCAATGGGACACCAATGTTTTTTTTTTTTTTTTTTTTTTTAAGAAAACACTTTCTTTAAAAAAGGGACAATAAAAAGACAGGGTCAAAACACTGTTCCAAAGGTCAGTAGCCAAAACAGGTTCTCAAACACAAAAATGGGTCAATTCTCAAAACTCCAAAAACACTCACTCTTCCAAACAACCACTAAATGCTTTCCCCTCAGTTGCAGGTCTTGACCAAACAATCCTGCAGCTTTTTATGCTGTGGCTGATTGAACCATTGCCTCCAACTGTATCACTTACTCAGCTGAGGATTGTTGGAAATCAGCTTTCAGGCAACGAATGTCAGGTTACCCTGTTTTAAAGGGGCGGGATACAGATTCTCTACCCACTGTCGTAACACGCTACATTAATTGGCAGAAGAGAACTTCACTGTCCTGGACACCATAGTTGGGTATGCACACTGCACACCTAGAAATGCCCATTTGCTTTTCCAGAAGTTCAAGGAGCATAGCAGAGGCAATGCAATTCCAAGAAATAGAAGAGTATGGTATAATTTGACAAGATGTCCTTCCAAGAGTCCAGAGTGTTTCTGCAGAACTGAAGTAATTTCTGCAGATCAGTTCTAGACCCTTGTTGACCCCATTACACACCATGTCTGTGCAATCCTGGCTGAACGTTGGGATAATCACCCAACTGAGTGACATTCTGATGGTGTTTCTCCTACCTGTATCTGACTTTACCACTTCAGAGAGGTTGTGTGCACTGGTTTAGGTAACTTATTTGTCATAAAGACTTTCTGGACATTATATACATAATTTAACTTCGGTTTGATTTCCTGAAGGGAGAACCATCAGGCCTATTCTACTTCTTTTCTTTGTTTCCATTACATTTTATAATCAGTATTCCTTGGTTTCTGTCATGTGTAAAACCCTTTAAGGAAATGCATTGCAAAGGCTGCTATACACAACTTTGCAGGCAGAACATCAATGTCAATCAAGCAATATTTGCCTGATTCCACCTGAGAGCAGAGAACAAGGGTGCAATTTATCATATTTGTACATGTTTTTCAGGCAACTTCACTCTCATTAAATGTTACTTGAATTTCAGCAGCCTTTGGCTATAAAACTGCAAGTTTTCAACACAGCAAGGGGTCCTACAAACTGCTCTGGATTACCTCACAGGCTGACTTCTATCCAGTGTCAAGTAAAGTAGTTTAAGTTAAATTACAGAGTTTTAGAAAAATACTTTTTGTTGACTGGGAGCATGTTAAATTCACCTAGATAAATTAAACTAAAATAAAAACATAAGCACAGTTACTACACAATATTAACTATGAACAAACAGAATTAACTATGATATCAAACCAGAATAAAAAAATCAGAATAACCCAGATTTTGTCTCTAACTGGGTTTGGGAGTGCATTACTTTCAAACAAATGCTGAAACGAAAGCCTCTCCTTAAAGAGAAAGGGAAAAAGGCTGAAACATCTATATACTTGCGAGACAAGAAAATGCAAGACAGGGAAATAAGTTAATCTAAGGACATAATTAACTTCAAACACAATTTACGATATAGAAAGGTTTGCTTCAACGGCGATTATGTCTAAAATGACAGTAACTTTGCTGTCCTCTGTATATATTTTGAGTTATTGGTGCAATATCATAATCTATATCGCTCATATTACAAAATTGTAATGAATGTTCTTATCATAATGACTAGCTATGCAAACTATATGTTCTAGTTATTGAGGCCTATTTAATATGGTTATAAACAAACTGGCATCACAGTTTGGCCCCTTAAAAGTATTTTTTGGCTCTTTTTTTTTTTTGCTTAACAATATACTAAACAGAATTCTCCCTTAGGTGTGTAGGAAAGTAAACACAGGCCTCACACATTCTGAAACAATTTAAACAATAAATCCAACAGTGATGAGCCATTAAAAACAGGGCAACTAGCAACATTACACAAAACAATGCAGAGCAGATTTTAATGGGCTTGTGTCTAGCTTTTGAGTGCATCTTTTGTAGTCCCAATCTGATGTTAATGTACCTTTATGCTATCGGGGAACATGTGCTGTTCATTTAAGCCTGCTTCCCCTCGGGGCTATAACATAGCACTGCAGATATTTAACAGGAATGCGTGAAGTCACAGTCAAATAGTGGTTCCATGTTAATTGGATCCAGGTGACACAATGTAAATAGATTCCAATAAAATCTTCGAGCACAATTAACGTTAGCAGACTCGTAAACTTATAAATGTATGGAGAGAGCAAAAAAAGCTCCTGTTGAAAACAATTAGCCTTTTTTAAAATATCTGGGTGGAGGTTTGAACAGGATGTGTCAGCTGCCAGATACAGAGTGGTGTAGGGAGAGTGCATGTCCTGCAGGTGTGTCGAACAAAAACAGCAGAGATCTGAATAAATGCTTAAACCTGACAGACTATGGAAAAATCAACATGAAAGACACACTGCAATTTTTTAATTAAATCTAAAATTCCTGTAATCGTTCTTGGCCAATGCATAAGTGTTATATGGGAGTAACAATTCACTTTATTATTACTAAAGTTAAACCTAGTTTTTAATCCTGATATTATTTAGTGTTAAAATACAATTGTAAAATGTTAACCTTGGTTCAGACAGCACTTGGACCTTAAATTGCCCTAAATCTATAAATCAAAAAAATAATGCTATGGTCAGTCCATAGTTTAAGGGAAAGAGAGGACATTGTCATTATGTCTGTTTTATGGGTTTGTAGTCTGGCCATACGCTGGCTAAAATGATCTGAAGTGTATTATCTGGAGGAAGAGACAGAAAAGACACTTCAGATGATTAAAATCAATCCTCAAAAACAGACATAATGCAGGTCAACCATGCACTGCCATGGCATTTAAAAAAATGTTTAATACTTTATTTCAGAACACTGAAATACAAAATAAATTATTGAAAAGTGTTTGTGCATTATTTGCAAAATTCTTGCCATTCTCCTTTGACCTCTCATGTTAACAAGCTGTTTTTGCCCATCTCTGCTGACTAGATGCTTTTTGTTTGTTGCATTCCAACGTTAAATCAAACCGAAACTGAATGCCTCAATGCCTGTCTGCCTGCTTTAAATAACAAGAGTTTTATGTTGTGATATATTAGTATAACAAATAAAAAAAATGATGGTACTTGCATATGTATTGAACCCCCATCCAATATTTGGTGGAGTGACCTTTCACTGCGATAACAGCTTTTGGAGTAAGCATATACCAGCTTTGCACTCATTGGCCCATTCGTCGTGGCAGATTTTCTCCTGGTTTTTCTGGTTGATTGAATGACACTTTTGGACGGAAATATTCAAATAGAGCCATAGATACTCTAATGGATTGATATCAGGACTTTGACTGTGCCACTGTATGACATTCACCTTTTGGGTCTTGAGCTACTCCAATTTTGCTTTGGCTTTGCGCTGGGGTTCATTTCCAGCTGAAAAGGGAATTTCCTCCCAAGAAAGTTTTTAAGCGGACTGATCAGGTTCTCTGGCAGTATTTCCCTGTAAATTGCTCCATCCATTCTTCCTTCAATTCTAACAAGATGCCCAGTCCCTGTTGATGAGAAGCCACGCAGCTTGATGCTGACACCAATAAACCTGGCGTGTCTTGAGGCATGGGCCCACGTGGCCACAAAACCTTTACTCACCTCACAGCTGAGTCACTGCGATGCTTTCTGGCAAACTCCAGATGTGCTTTTTTACCTTCCCATACAAGCCATTGTAATGAAGAGCTCTTTACATTGTTGACTTTTCTTCAGATTCCAGAAAATGTCACAGCAAATTTAATGGTTCACAGGTGGAGGCTAATGTTAAGGTAACTGTGTCTGCGTTAGGGCAATTTTTTAAAATTTGGAGTTTTCACAGCACAGGGTTTTAATACTTATGGAAGCAACATATTTCATTTTATTATTTGTCTTATAATAACAAAAAATATATTTCCCAACATAAAACCAATGTCACCTTACAATTGATTTTGAATTTCAGTGTTTAAAAATAAAATATCAAACATGACGAAATTTCAATGTACCATTTGTAATTAGAGATTTTATCAGGGGTCTGAATTATTTTTCATGGCACTGTATGTAATTCTGTACTATGAATTTTAGCAATTGTTATAGCAGAAAACTTTCAACATTTACTTGTCAAATGTAGATTAAAAATGAATGTCAAAATGTCATTCTCTACTTTCATTATACTGATCAAGTTAACTGTCTCAAACCACCTAATAACTCAACAATAAGCCACACATCCCTTGGATCCTCCATCTTCACTTTCTTTAGATAATCTCACTTTATCTTCAGCCATTCATCCCCTCATGATGAAGTCGAGCTCCTAGATCAAGCTGTCTTTAGTTTGGCCTCAACCACTTTCTAGAATCATCACCCTCATATTGGACTTCTCCCCCCTTTATTTACCAAAGAAAAAAACACCATTAACTTAACCATCTATCTTTCTTATCCATGGACCCCATGATTTGTCACTCCTAAGTGACCACTCTCCTCACGTTTACTGACGCTCTCAACTCTGAGAGCGAAGCCTCTATCTTCTCTACTAACGTCTTTCTGGACTTTTTACAGCATTTTAAACAGTGGATTGCCAGATCATCTTGTCTACCTTGGCTATGCCAGGAATAAAATGCCTTGGTGATGCTCAGTCTCTGCACCTAAAACCCATTTGTGAGGAGTGCCCCCAGGGCTCGGTGTACTTGGCCATTTGCTTTTCTCCTTTTTTCACATGGTGCCTTCACCTCATGTCTTTCTTTAGGCTCACAAGTATGACTGCACGCCTGACAAAGATTGAATGACCAGACACCATCTGAAGCTTAGCTATTTCAAGATAGACCTTACATACATATCTTCCTCTGTCAAAACCAATGATAAGCTCTCCTTTGCAAAGAATGCCACATTCATTACCAGGGCCTGCAAGTTCATGCAAGTCTGATGATTCCCCACAAACCATGCAAGCATTCTTCTAGTGTATCTCCCAGCTGGCATCTCCCAGCTGGATTACTGTAACTCACTGGCTGCTTCTCCAAGTGTGTCATAGGTCAACTGTAGCTCATCCATAATGCAGGTGCTCAGCTGGTATTCAACCTTCCAAAATATGCACTTTTCCCTTTTATCATACCCCCCACTGGTTACCTATTGTGGCTCACATTAGGTTCAAAGCAATAATTCTGGCCAAGCAGCTGATAGTACAGTCCCTGTTATCTTTAATCTTCAATAGAAAATGATCAGTAGTAGAAAAAACACACATTTATATGCACTAATATAAATTAATATATATGTAGAACGGGTGCTGGTGCTAATAAGTTGAGTCAAGGCCAATTTTCATATTTTCAGTATTATGCTGGACTACTTAGGCTAATTTCTTTTGTTTTTTGTATTTGTATTTGTATTTGGTTGGGACTACAATTACTATTTACAAATTTACAAACATCCATGATTGATGAATTGAACATTTAGTTTATCCGAAGCCAACTGACATTGACAACATCAAAAATAAAACAATACATTCAAAAACAAAAAAATTCAGCAATTGGTTATGGGTGGTTAGATGCCACCATTGATTGCGTGGTGAAAATTAGCATAGATTAGCCCATTATTTTTACATTGTGTGTGTGTATATATATATATGTGTATATTCTCCTGGCACACCATAGGTTTCTTTGTACCTACTGAGCAACGTTTAAATGCCACAGCATATCTGAAAATTGTTGCTGACCAGGAGCATTCCTTCATGGCTTTTTTTTAAACCCTTTGTCACATGGATATTTCCAGCAGATTAATGTGCCATGTCACATAGCATGTATTGTCTCAGAATATCTCCAGGAACCTGAAAGCAAGTTCAGTTAAATGACTCAAAATGGACAAACATCCCTATGGATTGTTTCCAACACCATGTAGAATCAATGCCTTAAATAATTCATAGTGTTCTGGAGGTGAAGGGGGGTCCAAACCCAGATTCATCCATAAGAAATCCAGAAGGTGAAGCGTGAATCATCACTCCAGAGAACACGCTTCCACAGCTCCAGGGCCCAATGGCAGCAAGCTTTCCACCACTCCAGCGAAAGCTTGGCATTGTGCATGGTGATCTAAGGCTTGCGTGCTGCTTGGCTATGGAAACCCATTTCATGAATCTCCCAATGAAAAGTTCTTGTGCAGATGTTGCTTCCAGAGGCAGGTTGGAACTCGATAGTGAGTGTTGCAAATGAAGGCAGACAATTTTTACACAGTATGTTTCAGCACTCGGTGGTCTCAATCTTTCATCTTGTGTGGCCTACCACCTCTCGGCTGAGCTGTTGTTGCTCCTAGACGTTTCCACTTTACAATAACAGAAATGACAGTTGACTGGGGCAGGTCTAGCAGGGCAGAAATTTGACAAACTGAGTTGTTGGAAGGGTGGAATCCTACAACGCTGCCACAATGAAAGTCAATGAGCTCTTTAGTACCAGCCATTCTACTGTCAACGTTTGTCTATGGAGATTGCATGGCTCTTTACACAATGTTATACACCTGCCAGCAACAGGTGTGGTTGAAAAAGCCAAATCCACTCATTTGAAGAGGTGTCCAGATACTTTTGGCCATGTAGTGTAATTACTACCCAACTCAGAAAATTGTGTGCTCAAACCAGAATCAAATCTGAATCTGAAACCACTCGGGGGCTATATTATTAGATCTGTACACAACCATATTCTGTGGGTTAAATTGTAAAACCTCCATTTTGGCTAATGAATGTATTTATATACAAATTTGCTATGTATGAGTTGTGTTAATTTACATATTGTTAGTGATATTCATCAAATCTCTAAAAAAAAACCCACCCCTGGTTCTGTCTGCCTGAAAACGACCAGGTGGCTCCAGGTCAAAAATCTCCACAGTGACATTTTTTTAACATGCCTCTGGTTTGAACAATAAAATAGTTCTTTTAAATGTAGGAATTTTAAAGAAAAACTACAAAAACAGCACTTTATACAGCATTATTATAATGCATCATATTAAAATAAATATTTCAGGAGTTACTGTATTTTCCCATTTAATAAATATATAGTCGATTAAAACGGATTTTATTGTCATTTCCTGCAGAGGTTACATAACCCCTTATTATAACTTTCTATGGGAAATTATGAGGTCAGATTTGACTTGCATAGTTTCGGTTTAGAGCAACGTTCTGGGAAAAGTTAACTACTGTAAATGCCTGCATACATAATGGTGTGTGAGGAAAAACCTGCATTTAATTTAGCAAAAGTTTACATTTCAGCAATTGAAGTGTGCTGTTACATTGATAAGTGATATGCAGAACTTTGATAATTAATGTACGTCCATTAAGTAAAACTCATTAATGATTCATCTGGTACTTTTTAATATTAGCACCAGTAGGACATGGACTACCGATGGTTTAACCCACCTTTGTTGGAGCATAGACTTGAACAAAAAGAACAAGAAACACCGTTGTTTGAATGAACCCCGGATATAGTTCAAATCTGCGACGTTGCCCTTTACAGGACTAAAATGCTAGCCGATAAGAAAAGGTGTGACGACTTTAATACCTAGGAGCCGTTAGCCTGACTATCCTTAATTTAATAAGGAATTGAAAACAAATGAAAAGGTAATATAAA
>JAOYSI010032559.1:0-30571 GCA_025775065.1 Hiodon alosoides
ATATATATATATATATATATATATATATATATAGAGAGAGAGAGAGAGAGAGAGAGAGAGAGAGAGAGAGAGAGAGCAGTACTGTAGGCACTAGTGCTCTCTGCAGAGATGGGGAAAGAATGGCAGTGAAATACACCACGCTCCTTTGACTTTGCCCTTGTAGATAGAAAGAGAATGAGCGAGGTGGTGGTGGGAAGGTGGGGGTTGCAGGTAAATCACAGGTTGTGCGCATTTCCTAAACTAAACAAGTTGTTCTAAGGTGTGTGTAATTCACCCCACCGATGATGGGTTTTACAGCCTTTTTGCCCGCATTATATCCAGGGGGGATCAGTAAATCTGCCAGTGTGTGAGTAAATTCCATTTCTCCACCTTAATCTAATTTGCCTGCAGCACCAATGGCGCATCAAACGCCGGCAAGTTTCCGCTTGCTGTGGTGGCCGTCGGGTTCGAGAGTAAATCCCATCTGTCCCCCATGAGCTGCTTCATCAACCACAAAAAATCCATTATCCAGGAATGTTTTAAAGGTCTAATGGGATCCTTATCTTTATTTTGCACAAGAATAATTTAATTATGGGTGGTACGGAAAAGTTCATTGGTTATCTGCATACTCATTTACATATCTGGCTGTGTTTCTGCAGTCCAAAATACATACAGCCTAAATATTACGCATTTAACAGTACCCCTGCCAATCATGTTTTTCTTTTTGTACGTTTCTGCTCTGGCTCACATTCATTCAGACCATGACCGCCTCCTTTCACAGCAGTCCTTATCAATAAGATAAGCAAAATAAATGGCGTTGGAATTCCAGTTCCAGGGGTGTTCTGCCTGCTGTAATGAAATGCCGTTTCTTTTTTTTCTGCCTATTTGATAAAGCATGGGGAAAACTAAATCCCGCACAACGCTTACGTACATTATCAAAAATAAAGGAAACAGCCTATTACCTCGAAGACCCTGAATTTGTTGCTGGGTATACATTAAAGACAGTTTCATAAAGAGAGTACACGTTGTACACTTTGCACAGATTTTTTTATTTCATAATTAAATCATTAATGTGCAAGATTTTGGTTTCACTGACTAAATCTCAGTACTTGCTTAGAAAATGGTTGCTACATTTGATAAAAAGTAATAATACTGTTGCATATTAAATACCTTTATCATAATGTGAAATTATAATTTACATTACAGTCGGTGTTAGCGTTGCCTTTTGTTAAGGCAGATCTTATCTTGTGATAGTGATTAATTGTGCAACACATCATTTGCTTTGCGTTGGATCTCCATGGAGAATAGTGAAAGAGCATAACAATGCTGTTTTTATTAAGATGTTTTTCTTTTTTCTTTTTTCCATCTAGGGTTAAAGGATGATACATATTGACCTGTTGAACAGATTGGAATTGTCCATGTGTTGTGCTTTTACTTTTTTTATTTGCCAAATATACCAATGCAGTTTAAAACAAAACTATTTCATATTTATGTTATTGTTTAGAATAAAATCTAGGGTTTATTCTTACATGGTGGAATGATGTGCTGTATATTATAACATCATTTTTATTTACAGTCTTAAATCTATGCTATTTATATTTAAGATAATCTTAAATTATATTTCTATTACCATGTAATATTGGCTCTGAAGTTTAGGCTTGACATCAATGTGCTTTTTCTGTGCTGGGTCGATAATTTTGGAATTATTGTGTTATTTTTGATTTGATATTTTTGGAGAAATTAACAGTTTTACCAAACGTAGGTTACGCTGATTTGCTGCTAGCTGCTTTTTACTTGTAAGATAGCTTGCGTTTCTCCATAGAATGTGATCCAGCTAGTTGTTTGGAGTCAGCAGATGCTCTCTACCAACCTTATTGGTAATTTTCTCTTACCATTTCCAGCTATTTGCTAGTAACATCATTTTAGATTGTTTTTAACAACAAGACAACATGTTTGTTACCTACCTCTGAATTATCTAAGAAATTATCTGCTGCTGGTACTCCATAAGGTTCTTTTTTTATTCTGTAATCGGTTTACAATTTCTAACGGTAGCTTTCTTACAAGATGTCTTACATTTTAGTTTTTGCTGTCAGTAGGCACAAGGTAAAACTCATTTAATATTAATTTTTTTTTTTTTTGGTTACTTTTAAACATTTAAACAGATATATTTTATTTTAAATGTTATTTTTGCTAGTCTGTATTTAAGTGCTGTGCGCATACATTGGTTAGTCAAATGCAATTGACTGAACCGTTAATTCAAGGCAAAACTTACCCTTTCTCAGTCCTGTTGAGAAGAAAGTAGTTTCTAATCAACATAAAAGCTATATGTAATTATTTATCTTTATTCTCCATTCTTTGGAAGAGTTAACCTATACACTTAGGTTTAAATGCTGAAGAGCGATCTCACGTGCAACATACTTGCATTATTTTAGTACATCTGTTTTTATTATTTGGGATAATTCATGGCTGAGCAATGTATAGGCCTATGCATTTTTTTTTTTTTAAACGTATGAAATGATTGACTGATTAAAGTTGGAGAATTTAATGATGGAGTGAGCCAGATGGCTGTACTATATTGGGAAGCTCTTCCACCATACAGTGTATGTAAGAAGCTTAGCCCATTAATTGCAAAGTGCCTATTGAAAAGAGACATTGAAATGAAAAAGTTTACTCAACAGAAGCCAAATGTAAATGCAGCAATCCAAACTTTCGTTGACTTTTTAGCTGAGTCTGGCAGTAAATTAAACTATACTGCACTGTTCAAATCTTTTTTTTAAAATAAACAATTATTTAGAATTTCTTTCAACAATCCAGATATTCAGCTTTTTCTATGCATATTTGAAACACTTGATAAAAGGGATAATTGCTTTTTGAATCCCGTTGAGCAATAATTCTTTACAGTCCCCATATAATATAATAAAGGTGGCACTGTTGCTTCCTATTTAAATCTAAACTGAGAAATAGCTATATATAAAATTGTAATCACGATTGTTCAGGCTACTTTATTGATTAATGAAAGTGCCATTTTCAGTTATTTGCTTTGGATGTCATGTAAGGCAAAGAGGTTTAAAATGTTCTTAAGTAGTTCAGTCATAGTTCAGAACTGTTTGCAAGTGATGCATAAAACTTTCCATTGTAGAAAAGGGCATCATCCAGTTATAAGCACGCATCTCATATCTTATAATATTTGTAAATAGTACTACGTCTCCACATCTACAACGATCCTAATTCTAATTAATTGGACAGTGACCGCTGTTTATGAAGGGTAATTTCCTTGTGGTCACTTTGTTATTCCTTTTAAGAATATAAACCTCTTAAACAGTGAGCCCAAGGCAAGAAGCCAGAGCCTAATTGCGCTTCTGCCATTAAAGGCTAAATCTAACTCTGTGACTGCAGCATCTGTGGCCTACCGATTGGTTGATCCACCAAACACTTGATGAAGCTATAAATAAAAAGGAAAACATTTTCAATGTCTGATGGAACTGGATGTTTGTGGAACCAACTTGAACCATCTCTGACAGCTCCAGATGCCTGTTTTATGCTGTGGTGTACAGTTAGGTTTCGCAGAGCAGCAAAATGTTCCTATTAAAGTGCGATCATCAAGGGAAATAACAATCCTTGCTGTAGTTCAGTAGAGCTTCTGAGCAGCTGTTGTTTCTCAGGGTCTCTCTCGGGCTGTTGAGGTAAAAGTGGCACACAAGTCCTTTGCTCCTATAAATTTCATTAATATAATCCTCTTACTATAATAACTCCTGGAAATCTCTCCCCCCCCTGCCTTTTACATTTTGGTAAAGATGTGACGATAGTCAATTTCCTTATCCTTGCTCTGCAACTGGATTAGCTTAAAGTAAGTGCCTTATTTCAGAACGTCTTTTTTATTTATTTTTTTGCTTTCTGCCCTTGTTCAGTTCCTGGTGCACTCCAAGTTGAGTATTTAAGATATGCTGCTTAAAAACATTTTCTATTTTTCCACAGTGTTGGATGAGAGGAACCACATTAAGTGAACTGCAGAATCTCATGAAAATTTAACTTCCTGTGTGCTGGATGAAGTGATTTTTTCATCTTCCAACAGAGGCCTTGTTGCTAGCGATCCCCAACAAAGGGATGGCCGAATGCTTGTTACAGTTCAGCACAAATAACCTGTCTCAAAGCCCTTCACGGGCAAGTGATAAAGTCCATCAATCTTTTTTCCTTTTTTATCCCTGCAAGTAATGGTCACTTCCATTACAAAATGTTCCCAGCTTTCCAGCCAAGTGCTTTTTATCTCCATTTTGTGTGCTTCCTTCTGATAGAGATCTGAAAGATCCTTCAGCCTTGTGAGAAGGTGCATGGTCACATTCCAATCTGAGCTGCTTGGATTTCACTTTAAAACCATAACAGCTGTCTCTTCACATTTTTTTTTTTGACAGTCTGTTTGTTTACTTCTAATTATTGTTTTCCCTCCTGAAAATTGAAAACCATCTATTATTGTAGTTTTATGTCCTGGGTTTGGCAATGAAATAGCTTACATTTTCAGCTATAAGAAGACTCACAAAGCATTTCAATTACTGTATTTCCTGCCACTCTATTTTCTCAAGGGACACAATTATACTGCAAGTCCCACGTATACTTTCAAAATCATTTTTGCAATCAGCGTATTTCACTTGGGACAACGAAAGTTAATGGTAAATGGTAATGACTATATGATATGGATCACCTATTGGATCAGCTTTTGCCCTCAAGGTGGCATGAAATCCGTTTTGTTTCACTCACCTCCCTTTAAGCTAAAGCCGTCACCCAAGGAGTTTCTTTGTCTTTTTAAAGAAGTTTAGCTCCGTGACCATGACCTCATTACCCAAGTGCCCCACATGAACAAGTAAAAAAGATAAATCTAGAAGATAAAGGAAACCATCTGGAGCACATTAGAAAAAGTCACAATGCAGATTTACCAAGGTGCTCATTGATAGGCATGCTCCATTTATTCCACATCTGTGGCAATCAAGTGCTTCCCCCCCCTAAACAGTAAGTTTTAATTGCTTAATTAAATTTGTATTTAAAAATAAATGTTTTTCTAGAAACCTTTTTTTTGGTAATATACAGTCATGTGAAAAAGAAAGTACACCCTCTCTGAATTCTATGGTTTTACGTATCAGGTCATAATAACAATCATCTGTACCTTAGCAGGTCTTAAAATTAGGTTAATACAACCTCAGATGAACAACAACAACACATATTACACTGTGTCGTGATTTATTTAACAAAAATAAAGCCAAAATGGAGAAGCCATGTGTGAAAAACTAAGTACACCCTTAATGCTTCCATAGGAATTAAGAGCAGCCAGGTGCTGCTAATCAAATGCCCTTGATTAATTGATCATCAGCAAGTGTGACCACCTCTTTCTTGCAATTCATGCAGGGACAAATTCCATTTGAAACCTGGTAATCGCGCTTGACCTAAATGACCTAAATGTACTAAATAGCGTTTTCAATACTTACAATAAAAAGTTAAAACTCTATTTAATCAGTGTCAAATCTTAATTTTTAAAATCTTTTCAATAAAATAAACATGAGAGAAAAGCTGGAAGCGATTAACCTTAAACATACAGCTCTGCTTTCTTGAGGATTCCTCAGTGTCGTTCAGTTAAACATCTCTTTGTCATGTGTTGTGAATACCGATGTTATATGTGGAATGTTAGCCGTTACGCAATCGTTGTCCACTGTTCACAACTGTGCATGGAAAAACAGGCCTTTGAAAATGGCATATTTTCCCTGTTAGATAGAGACATACACATCAGTTGATTTTAATGAATGTAAAAAAAAAGTGGACTAGAAATGAATGTTTCGAAGAGCCATTGTTCAATCTAGCTAAAATTTTCAGCCATAGGCTACGGCCCATATGACAAGGTTGACAACCCACTATAATTGCACTTAATAGAAATTTTTTTGTTTATAAGTATCCTATTTCTTACACTCAGGTTAAGCTATTAACTACAGCGATATACATTGCGATTTGTGGGTTGCCGAAGTTTTGATTTGGTCCCAGCCACTGCTCTCACTCAAAGATTCAACAAAGTCAGTTCAAACACATTCAGTTTATACAACAAAGTTTATCAAATAGCTTTATTCAAACCCTGCTGTGCAGGGTGTATTTTCAGATCATTTTGATCACCCGTGTAGCAGGTGCACACATCCCATTTTAAAGTCACATTACCATGCGTTCTCTAGGTTTACCATTTTCATCATCTTCAAAGTAATAATAATCTTGCGTTGTTATCAGTTGGTCTCGGTTCCATTGAAACAGACACTGTACATTAAGTGGCATAATTAAATCTGTTTGAGATTGCTAGATGCAGGAGCCACAGACTGTTTTCCGTTTTAATGTTGATTGTTTTAGATCAGTTATTTGTCTTAAAAACAATAATTCGAAGGAAAGAACTGTTGCACGCGGGGGGAGTGCCTGGTCGAAGAGTGGCTGGCAGAAAAAACTCTAAAAGGGGAACCCAAAATAAGTTAACAAGCAATAATCTGAGAGGACCTCAACCCACAGCCATTACCGGCCAGGCTAAGTCATAGGGCAGGGGTCCTGTCGATCTAGAGTCTCCACCCAGAGGCTAGGGCAGATACCCTCGTTAGCTCCGGCTGGAGAGAACCCAGAGGCTAGGGCAGATACCCTCGTTAGCTCCGGCTGGAGAGAACCCAGAGGCTAGGGCAGATACCCTCGTTAGCTCCGGCTGGAGAGAACCCAGAGGCTAGGGCAGATACCCTCGTTAGTTCCGGCTGGAGAGAACCCAGAGGCCTCTGGAAAGGCTAGCAGTAGCAGTGGACTCTTGACTGGTCCCCTGTCTTTGGCGGGCCCCATGGGCCCCCTCCAGACAGACGGGAGGTGGCAGCGGAACCGACTCGCCCTCGAGCCAGTAAGGAGGCGGCAGCGCTCACTCTGGCGAAGGCCATGCCCCCATTGACAAGGGCAGGTGCAGCCACGCCCCCTCTGCCAAGAACATTTTTACAAACACGCGCCTATGGATACATATTTTGGAATTTTTCAATGTTCTATTGCATATTGGCCCGTTAAACAGATATTAACAAAGCTATACATTTAAGTGGCTTTGTGAAGCTACGGCGCTAAACATTTTGTAGGCACAGTAGCTGGTTTCCACAAGTCCCCATCTCCCCAGGTAGGGGGATCTGTGCATCAAGGGAAAGCCTTAGGAAGTCACTTTGAAATGGTACGCGACTGTGTTTTAAAAAAGTTTTTAGTAGCTTGTTCCAATGTGGAAAAAGAGCAAGACTGAGATGAGCTGCTGTGAAGGAAAAGGTGTGCCTGATTATAGAGGCTAGCAGCAGGGTTTTTACTTTGTTCAGTCTGAAATCAGTAACCAACGAAGAGCCAAAAAAAAGCACATGATGTGATTATTTTTGGCAGTTTTTTGGCAGATTATTTTTGGCAGGATTTTTATAGCATTTTAGATAAACTTATTCAATAAATGCAATCCTTTATTGAGTAACACATTGTTACATCAAACGGAAATTATTTGCACATTACTCATTTGTTTGTCAATCTGTGATGTTTACTGATTAGTTTATCTTTCCATTCGAAAGGGAATAACCCAGGGAGACTGCTGTAATTAGGACAAAACTTTAGGGGTTTGCCTGGGAAATACAGACTGTTGGTGAAATTCACTGATGTTTTTCCACGCTGGACTAAAATTTTTAAGGTTATTGGTAATTGGCAAAACTAAAGTGTTGTTTGGCCTAGAAAACTTGCAGCAAGAGTGGGTGAAAACGTATTCACCCATATTCATATATAACTACAAGACTAAAGTATTATCATTAAAAAGACTCACCTCAGTTCAATAAAATAAAATAACAGTGCATTCTTTGTAGTATCATATGTTATGCATTTTATGCTCTGTATAAGGTACTGGTGTAGTCCTTAGGTATTTGTACTGGCAACCGGAAGGTGTCTGGCTCAAATCTGTGGTGTGGTATGGTGCCCATAAGTCATGAACTTCCCTTAACTTTGTGTCACGCGTCTTTCCCGTGAAGACGTGCAGGTTTGGGCCAGGCCAACTGCACCGGCTGAGTATCAAGGTACAATTACAAACCTGTTTAAACAGTGTGCCATCCCTACGTAGCTGCTGGGGACGGTAGACGAGACGTTTGAGACAAAGAAAATGCGCTCAGAGAGACGGGGGGTGTGCGACTTCTCGGATACTAAAGGGGAGACATCTTAAGACTTCTTTTCGTTTGTTATTTAATTTTTAATTTTATTTCTGTTTATTGTGTTAGAGGCGAACCCATGAGGGTCGGTTAATTACTGAATCCACCAGTGCACCGGCAAAAGACATTTCGAGTGTTATTTATTATTTCCTTTGATGAATTTAGTGAATTTAGCTTTAGTGAATATGTGGCTGTATAAATGTGCTAAGTGTAGAATTGTGTGCCATTTAAGACACTTTGGCAACCCGCCAATCACACTTAAATGTGGGTTCTTTTTACGGGCAGAAGTCATATACTTACGAAAAACAGAAAATGCTGTTAAATACTATTTAATTAACTGCGATTTGCAGGTATTTGGACCCAGCTTCTTGTCTGCTAAGAAAAAAACATTGCTTAATTAAATTTCAGATTGTTTCACTGGTATTTTATCCACTGTAAAATCCCTGTAAAAATGCTGCAATCATGCAATTTTATTTTTTAAATCAGTATGTATTTTTATCGTTAATTGCACTTTTATTCAGCTGCCATGCATTTTTGCTATTCACTTAAAGACTCATTTTCAACTAAAGGCAGTGCCAAAATAATATGATAGTATCAGAGATAGACCCAAAACAGAAGAGAGCATAATGAAAGGTATTATGAAAGGAGGAGAGAATTACATTCACAAGGTAGAATTAACTTGACATACAAGATAGTTTGTTTAATATTGTATGCTCCCTAATCTTATGTGATTTCTAAAACGTTCAACAGGTTACAAAAAAAGAAAAATAAGTGATTCACTAACTGAGATGTGGGAGTACATGACTACAAAAGAGCTGAAGTAGCCGGATTTTAAAAAGAGCCAGCAATTTTGAACAGCAATTATCAGTGAGACCTGTGGGCTGAATATTTTCTTCTCGACAGTAGGTCCATTTTCTCAAAATGTGAAATGCACTCACTATATGTGAGGCAACATTTGATATCATAGGAAATTTCTTGTCATTGTATTTTTCTCTCTCCTGCCCCTATGTTTGGGTTAGTGATTAAATATGACGGATGATGACACTGCCTATAATCAGCTATAATAAGCTGCGCTAATAAGCCATCGACAATGCTCTCCTCTTGTTTGGCAAAAATCTGCATTCTCCTCTGAAAGTTGTAATGAAGAGGGCCCCACTCATTTTCAACCCTAGGCCTTTATGTTTGAATGGAATTTTATTTTTAATTGTTCTCTATTGCTAGATAGCCTTTTTTTTTTTGTATTTATGGTTTATTCATTTCACTATTCATTACATGTTCATATCTGGCAATCTGCTATATTTATTATGGCATGATATTTTGTGTATTTTACCTAGATATTTATTGTGTATAACCATTCTATTTAAAACCGTATAACCATTTCTATTTAAATTGTTATCGATCAATTAATCAATCAATCAAATTTGATTTGTTATTGTGCATTTTTACAATCAAACTTTGTTACAAAGCGCAGAACAGATTGCATTTTCCTGAGGGAATCGAAAAACCAGAAAACCCAGTGCCAAATGGGAAAACAGGGTTTTACTAACGCTACCACTACTGGTGGTTTGGAACACGTGCCCTTGAGGCTGTAAAGCCCATATGTTGGTGATGGAATCCAAATTTAATCACCTTACAAAACTTCAAACCTTGTTTGTGTGTGTTACCTGTTGACTTCTGGATCCCCATATGTCACGCAACGGGTCCCAGGATGTCGTTTGTGAAAAAAGGAATAAAACGTTTTTCTAAACATACCTGGATTATGGATAAAAGCCTGTTTTGTGTATTATTCCACACACTCAGTGAACAAGGGAAAGTTGGTAACCACACACAGCACACTATGGTTATCTGGTTTCTCGATACGGTTGGGCTGTGGATCTCTTTAACTCCACACAGAAATCTATGATGGCCTGGAGGAGGCGAGCCCAGAGTTCTCGCCCACAACTCCAGCCCACAGACACCAGGAATCAAATGGTTATTTTCATTTGCACTGTTCACACTCCGCCGTCTCTGTGGGTAAAGGCTTGTGGAAAGCAACATAGCCCAACCATGGTCCAGGCGTGCCTGTTGAAGAAACACTGAACACAATTACCCACAATATAAAGTAAACAAAAGTGCAGCAACAACCATAATTTATCTGGGGCTGCACTCACAAAGTCCTCTCAGTACCAATACTAAGAGTACCCACCATCAGGTCTACAGGAAGCAGTGGAAGTGGAAGTGGAGAGCAGTGTGCTCTCTTGCAACAGCCTAGACAGCCACTCTGTCGATGATAATAATGTATAATAGTAATACATTTTACTAGGTGGATAACTTACAGGACCTTTCAATCTTACATTAAAAGTAGGCCTTTGAACAGAGGTGCACTGAAATGCAAAATCTCTGTCTTACCTGCAGTCCATTTGCAAAAGCAACATGGAGACAAATTTGAATTTAGTGTTACCTACTATAGTTTATTAGAACATCATGCTTTCATTGACAGAGAAATTGGGAAACCATCTACGGTGATGTTTAGGTTGTGTTTGGATTTGGAGCCAAAGAGAATGACCTCCATGTTGTTACTGTTGAGTTGGAGGAGGTTTATACTTATCCAGCTCTGGATGCTTTGAAGGTGCTTGATGAGAGAATAGGAATTGAGAGGAGTGGTGGGTTTGGTGGAGAGATAGAGCAGGGTAAATTCAGGATGAGTTGTTGGCAAAGGTACTAGGCATTGTAAGAAGTAGATCCTGTTACACCAAACAAACATCATTGTGGTTGCTGTGAAACGAGGTGAAGATATACTACAGACTGAGTGTTTTTGTCACACTGTGTATGAAGTTACAAGTGAGTGGAGATGTAGCAGCTGAGCTACGGAATATTTCAGTGAAGAGAAGCATATTAACCCACATAGTGCCGATGAAGAGGAAAACCAGGCAGACAGAAATCAAGGGCTTGAGTTTGTGAACGTGATCCACCTCCTGCAATGATGCAAACCGACAATAGGACTTGGTTTTATCGCTCACAGGCTCTGTTCCCATGTGGATGGTAAAGAGTGGTGCGCACCTTCCTTTATACATAGAGATCATAAAAGGCCACTATGATGGAGGACTCAGGCACCATGCCTCTATTGGAGAGGATCTTTTAGGGACAACCTAAAAGGAGAAAAACAGTCATCCTCTGAGCCTTTACCATAGACTCTACCATCGTGTCATTTACTGGCGCTGCCCACCCCTACCTGGAAAAGAGATATTTTAGTGAGGCACAGTTAGTTATACAGTTAGTGATACAGTTAGTTATCACCAGGGTATCCCAAGAACAGATTTTTTTTCATTTCCCCAATTTCCAATGAGTAGGAGATTCTGAGGGGGACAAGTGGGACCTGTATTTACGGCCCACTGGGGACAGTTTGCAGATTTTTCCCCCTATACCAGGCCTGGAGATCCACCAGTGCAGGGCAGGCTCCACCCTGGTAACTCCAAAGTGCCCCAGGGTTTGATAATAGTGTTGAAAGACCTCCTTAGTCTAAACTAGAGTGGCCAACCCAATAGGATCTGCATCTACATTCCAGATCCGCTGACTCATCACACCATTTCTCAGCTTGAGCCCAGCTCAGTTTCTCCATCACCACCAGTTATAGAGGCTCCCCAACACCTATTTAGGCCAGCACAGTTTGCACTGCCACTGAACCATCCTGGACCTGCAGTTCTAGGTATACCAGGGTCCAGGTGACTAATCACCCACTGCCTCCTGCGAAGTCTTCTACTAGGTCATAGAAGTCCATGGACTCACTAACTCCCTCTACCCAGGCCCAGCAGATGATCTCAAGGATGACACCTTGACACTTCGGATAGGCACTTCTCACGTAGCTATCGGGCCTCAAACTTAGGGCCTGACTCCCTTGATTCATGGGGTGGCACAATAGCCTGCCAGCAGTCAGCGATGATATTCATTCCAGGATCCCTGCTTTGGATCCATGGCAATCATCCCACAATGCTGCTATTCCCTTTAAAGCCAGCCACCAAGTCCATGACTATTATCGCTCCCTAGACAATCCCTCCCAGCTCCTGACAGCTTACTCTACAGCAGCCAGGGCCTGTGACAGGGAACCACCTTTTGTCTCAGCTCCTCCACCAGGGTCATCCCCAACAGTGCAATCTGCGTCCCCACCTCTCAATGCAGTTCCTCTTTCCCACCATTTCTGATGTTCATCCTTCTTCTCCTGCTGTGGTGGAGCTATAGGAAAAGTCACAGGCACAGACATACAGCACATCATACGCTCCCCACCCCTTCTCTTGCGGTCAAGATGTTTTGCTTCTCTTGTTGGAGGTGGCCCGCTTGTAGACCCAACAGAAGCTAGTCATGAAGCACACTTTCTCTAATAGCAATGTCAAATGGTTCTTTATCTTGCCAATGCACAGTCTAGCCCACATAGTGATTTCACTGGGTAAACAACCCCAGCTTACCTCTCTCAGTTGCCGGGCTACACAGGCCCACTTGGGTAACACCCCGCAAAGGCCCCTGTACCTGATCCACACACCATCCATGAAAAAGGGATAAATTGGTGACTAAGGCAATTCATTTATACACAGCACACTAGTGTAATGAAGGCAAACAAAAGCACTCCATCAGGGCTTTGCGACCCTCCAGCCTTCAACTACCCCTGTGTGGTTGTTACAGTTAGGGAGGAACGGAAACCACAAATTATTTACTTGCTGGGATGACAGTGACAAGTGCTTTGGCCTCACATCCCAACTGACTAAGTGTACGAAATAAAAAAAGAATAAAAAACAGCTCTTAAGGCCTGTTACTTCCCTTTTGCAGGAAGATGTTTCTGCTATCTCCTTGAGCTCCACGGTTTCTCTCACTCGTCATAAATAAATACTATAAAGGCCAATACAATTTTTAAAAATAATTCAATAAATAAAATCAGTATTTGGTGTGACCGCCATTTGCCATTAAAACTGCATAAATATATAACCTTTGGCCAATGTAGCCCTAATTTAATATGATTTTTTGAGGTTCATTTGAGATTTTACTTAAATTTGAAATGTATTAATATGTTGATGTAGCAAATCATTGTTAAATTGAAAAATTCAATATAAAATAAATATAATATTTTAATTAATACAAGATACAGTAACTTGCTTAAAAAGTTAAGAAGAGATAAAAAAACAAGTTGGGTTTGTGTTATCCAAGACAACGAAATGTGTTTAATTGAAATCCAAAATAAATGCGAAAATAGACCAAAAGAAGTGTAGTTGGATTGGCAGTAAAAATTTAGCTACGTATATAGGGTCTTTAGAACCAAAGAGGATTTAGTTTGTGTCCCGTCGCTGCATCTACACCGCTACTCTGCAGTGTTCCTGCTGCCATGACAACGTTTCTTTTTTTTAGAGCAATGTTAGAGGAGGTGGTACAATATTTGGATTGAAGCGCTCATTTGCATATTCGAATGAAATAAGGGAAACAATTGCTGGTGTTTGCTTCTCACTTTCGTGTTGAAATTGCAGTACAATTTTAGTACTTGCGAATGTGCAATCTCACTGAAGACAGCTTGCTTGCTCCCCGGGGATGGTGTTCATGTTGACTCAATAACCTATATAGCCAGTCAATAACGTACGCTTCTGTGCAGGATGAAGTAGTTTTCAGTCTGTGTTGTTTCGTTGTTACTTTTTGTGGTTTAAGTTTATTACCATTTTTTTTTTTCTGAATATATATATATTTTTTTACTGTCTACATTGGGAAACATGTTGCCATCATAACTGCTATCACTATGTACTTTCTTTAATTTTCTCTTTATCAAGTAAAATTTTGAATGCTAGTTTCAAAGATTTTAAAACTTCGTCAAGACCAGCAGCAAGATCTCCGGCGAATTCAATGTTTTTTCAACCAGCGAACGTCGCAAATACTGAACATTTCAAGTGCGCAGGACAAATAATCGTTTTTTCATGCAGATGCTGTACCTGGAGTGAAGATTTGGATTAAGAGATGCCCTCTTATTAAATAGACTACCTTCCTCCGAGTGTTTAAGATAAACCTGCATCAAGAAAAAAAAAACATTGTCGTACACCAAACGGATTCTGAATTTGAAGATGCGTGTTTATGGACACTTTTCCGCGTCTTGGAAGTGCTTGGTACTTGTGTGGCTCAGACTGCTATTTCTTCTACCCGCAGGATTGCCAGTCCGTAGCCAAGGGGATACCCAAGCTGATAACAAAGTGATGGACAATATTACCGTCAGACAAGGAGAAACTGTGTTTCTCAGGTAAGACGAGGGAATATTACTTTTATTCGGTTGTAGGATGTGCCGTATCACTGTCTCTAAACTCCGTTTCAAGAACGGATAATTTATAGTTTCGAAGAGAAAACGTACACTGGCTCGAATCTTCGATTCGTCTGTTGTGAAATGTTGTCTCCTGTATCAAATTTATTTCATAGTTTGCTGGTTAAAATTAGAGTGTAGTGTATATCTTTATACTGCTTAATCATGAATATCAACTGAACGCTCATGCATGACAGATAAGGCACTGTGCGAATTCTGTATATAAATGACCACTCGTTAAACATGGATTGTTACAGCTGACCTTTCTGGAACTGTTTTAACAAACTAATCTAATCAACAGGATTCTTCTTTAATCGAAGCTAAATGCATTGTGTACATTTTCAACATAAGTGAGATGCAAGGTATTTTTCTATATGTAATGTCGAGTTGGAAGCTATGGCATTAGTTCATAGCTTATGTTCTACTTGTGAGGATTATTAAACTTAAACCTACTAGCCACTAATCACAAGACATGTTCCTTACTCACTAAATCACATTGCTGCCCCTAAGAGTTTATCCAATCCAGTGTCTTGATTGGGGTTTATTTTGGGGTGGTGGGGGGGTGGGGGGCGGTATGTCTTAGAAAGCAAGTAAAAATGTATTTCACAGCCAAAAAGTCTTGAGTCTCCCTATAGAAAAAGTGTTTTCACAGCTGCGGGTACAGAAAAATAGAGCGTTTTAAGTTTGTGAAAACAGAATAATGCCCTAAAGTCTGACTGAATTTCATCAAGCTGTGTTTTGCTACCAGCACAATTCTACTGTCATGTATAAAGTCATTTTCTGTCACTGTCGTTGGTGAAAACAAACGCTGATAATGACAATTCACTCCATTGAGTTCTATTTCCTAAGAAAATTGTGTGATCAGTAGTAGAATCTGAAATCAGGCTAACTATAGTTGTTTATTTACCTTAAACTTAAAAGGACAGATATGTTTCTCAGTACAGAGATTTAAAAAAAGCTTCAGGCTCATCGAAGTTGCCCTTCCTGTTTAAATACCTTAAAAAATGCGCCTGACTATTCCCCTGCTTTGAGAAAAGTGTGTTACCGATAAATATTTGTTAATCGCAAAAATAATATATATTATTTTACACTTTTTATTTGTTTATTGTGTTGAACCACTGTTTTCTCAAATTCACCTCTGATTAGAGTTTGAAAGCTCATGTGTCTAGGAATTAAGCTATAAATCTTTTTTCTTCAGGTTTTATTGGTTTTTGTTTTTATTGCTGTCGGTGTTATTTGAACATTGTAGAAGGACTTTGGGATGAACAAGGCTTTAAAAGCTTAATTTTGGCTCGGAATCCTCTGCGATGTTTCACCTTCACTGCAAGGGGTGTATAGTCAACTCTATACCTCTCTGTAAATATCAACTCTTATAGATTTAGTAGAGTTTTATAGATTTTAGTATAGTTTTATTAGAAGTCAACATTTAGAGATGACTAGCCTGTCTCCCATCGGAGCTCCCACTGTGAAACTGTAGGGTGAAGTAATGATTGATACACTATAGGGCCAAAAATATGTGGACTCCCCTTCAAATGTATAAAATCGAACACACAGCCATGCAATCCCCATAAACAGACACTGGCAGTAGAATGGCCTGTACTGAAGAGCTCAGTGACTTTCAACGTGGCTCTGTCATTGGACGCCACCTTTCCTACTAGTCAGTTTGTCAAATTTCTGGCCTGCTAAAGCTGCCCTGGTCACCTGTAAGTGCTGTTATTGTGAAGTGGAAACGTCTTGGAGTAACAACAGCTCAGCCATGAAGTGGTAGGCCACACAAGCTCACAGAACGGGACTGCTGAGTGCTGAAGCATGTAGCGTGTAACTGCCTCTGGAAGCGACGTCAGTGCAAGAACTGTTCGTTTGACAGTGGCCTCCAGCTATTGAATACATTTATGTAAAGTGCGATTAGTGGGCTGCCAAACTTTTGATTTGGTCCCTACCTAAGGTACTTTAATTGTGCGTCTTACCTTCTCACGGAGCGTTATAGAGCGGTGTCTTATTCAGGATAAAATTTGTAAACTTTGTATTCCAATGTGTTTCGAGTTTTTACTTTATCACTATCCTTGCTACCAAACTGAATAAGAGAAGAACTTACAAATATAACATGCTAAACTAAATCAAATTTAATTCCAGAAAACAACGGTGTACAAAATTCACATAAACAAAAAACACGTCACCTTATATACCAGAGAGAGAAATACGAATACCAATAATTAGTATTTCGGATACGGATACGAATACGGATCGACTGCTGCTCTCTTGGGTGCTCCTAAATTAGGGTTCAAAACAAGGAAAGCCTGTGCCTTCCCTCATCGCGGAATGAGAAAAGTATTGGGTGGCACGGGATGGTCAGAGACAGGGAGACAGGGTTCTTGGTCGTGCAGCTCCAGGCTGCGTGGCCACATTTTGGTACCAGGATTTGGTACCGGGGTGAATATATTGCAATAAAAGTTAGAGATGTTTACTTTCCCTATTTCAAACGCGATAGGGGTTTCATTTTTGCCCATCTTATTTTTTCAGTGAAAGCGGATAGTTGCTTCATAACGATTTAATAGGTTGTCGCCATCTCATGATGGATGGTGAAACTAGTTTAACAATGACATTCCAAATAAATTTAATATGCTTATTGAGCATATTATGATCAAAGTTTGTCCACACTTCACTCTTCAACACTTGCTGTTCAATACTGCTTAAAAGCCTTAATCTACTCTTTAGGGGTGAATTAAATGAACAAAGGTTTAAAAAAAATGTAAGAAAATAATTTAAGCTGGGCAGTACTAAATGCTCTAAGGACTTAGATAAACACATATAATGGATACACCGAATAAGAGAGTGCGTGTATCCTCACTCACCTAGCCGTGTGTAATAAATCAACAATAATTTGATGGATATCCAGAGTCTTTCATTTACCTTAAGGTTCTCCTTAAGAAGAAGGATGCATACAATATTTATACACATGGCCCTCTCTCTGCTATACTACATGTTTCAGCAATTTTTACAGAATTGCTTAACTTCAGGTTGTCATCACTACTACTGTAATCTGACAAACTGTCCAGCCATTTTCATATTCCAGAAGACAAGCGAACGAAATGAGTGCTGATGCCTTAATGTGCATATTATATGTGAACTGATATCGGAAGTTGGGCTCTAGCAGTCATTTCTTAAGGAGAAAGACTACTTGTCATATAACCCATTATATCTCAGATATCAGTTTGTTACAGAACATGTCATCATCAGTAAATAGCATTATGCTTTTACAGTTTGTTTTCTTTAGAGCAGTGAAGTAGGCATTGTCTGGCCATTGTCTGGCCATTGTCTATAGGGTTTAAAATGTGTGCGTATATTTGTGTTTACATGCCTTGGTTAGTACTTCCTTAGCACTGTTTGTATAAACTGGTTCTGAACGTTACTTCTGCATGTGCACAAGGGTTTAAAATGAATGGCCATACTAAGTGAAGGCTAAAGACAGCATAGAGACACCTTGTGACAAATGTGACAAATAAAAATATATTTTTTGAATAAAAACAATTATTAGAACATGAGCTGGCCTGCTTGTCACAAGCCTTCCGGGCCAGAATATTCATTTGCCTGATTCTGATGCCCAGCCACTATGAGGAGTACAAGATAATAGACTCATAATTCACTTCAAGGTCAGAAATTTTTCCATTATACAGAATGCATAAATATCTAGGTATTAATGCTTGACGTCATTGCAGTTGAAATCCCTTCGTCAAGTTCCTCTCAGTTTCAGTGTGTATTTTATGTCAAAGCCTTGGTTCTTAGTATTTGCTTAAATCAAATATAATAAGCAGCTCTGCGTAATTATACATTCGCTTAAATAATCAAGCTACGTATAAACAATTACACGTATATTTTCTAAGGCAATTGTGGTTTGATTCAATCAGAGACTTAGTTTAAAGGAGGAAAATCTTTCTAAAACTTCTCATTTCTGATTTATTTTATAGTTTTAAGAGTGTTTTTTGTCAATAAGGCAAACCTCAACATTTTGAATGCTTTTCTGTTGCAAATCGCTTTATATGCATACCTAATTTGATAGTGTCTAACGTAATACTGCTCACTAATCTCAACACAAGAAAGATAGCTCATCCTGATTCATGGCTTACTCTAGAAGACAGGAATGACCGAAGTGAGAGGTTCCTTTAAAGGGATCTTCCGTTTAGCCGTTCCGTGTTGCAAACTGAGAAGTTGAAAATCTGATTTCACACCAGGATGTTAAAGATTTTTATTTTTATTTTTATTTTTTAAATTCTTTTGCCTTTAGTTTGCATCATTAAGTCCCTGGAACACCTCCCCCCACCTCGCCCCGCAGGTTCATATTGAAAACTATTGCATTGTCTTTAAATCATAATTTACCATGTCACCATTTGAAAAGCAGGACAAACAAAGTAGTAGGATTGTCAAAGTAAATAAAAGAGGGGTATTAAGCAGAAAACAGTGTTAATGTGGATGAAAATCATTGCTGCTGAAGTCAATAAGCAATAAAGGGGTGTTGGGATTCCATTATAAAAATGAATGGACAGCGTTGCTAAGTCCACATTTGATTTGGCTTATTGTTGCGAAGGCGAGCTGTTGCATTTTATGGTAGAGGGAGCATTGAAAAGGCGAGACAGCCTGCCAGATTGCGGTTTAGGACACAGCAGTACGACAGCTATTTTTGCTCCAAGGTCAGAGGATGATAGCATTTCGCTTCCATTTTGTGGTCTGGCTGTTACCATGAGGCGAACTGTCAAGCCGAACACGGAGTCCAGAGCTTCTGCTCAGCGGTCCTCTGGGAAGGGACTTGCCAATTATTAAACCACAAGAGCCATGGCTCATTTTACCGCATTTCTCCCAGATTATGCAAACCATGTCATCATCTTCACTAAAATATTCACTGATTAATGATAATACTTTTGCAGAATTTCAATTGAAAAAATGCACCTCATTTTGTGTCTTAAAGGTATATTGTGGTCTCATTAAATAGGTTACGTGAGGAAACAACGAAGTGATAAAAATTCACTTGAAGAAAAGGCGAATCCCACACGGTGTCATCGTGTTGTACTTGAAAAGGTTTTTTTGTAATTTTTTTTTTTTTTTTTGCAGAAATTTTGCCAATTGCTAATGATAGCATTCCATTTCGGCTGACGTGCAGCATTGTCTGCTTGGATAAATTGCATGTTTTTCATGAGCACGTCTTCCAAAAATCTACAACAATTATGCTCTATAAACAAAGTTTAAAACCCCAATCATATAGATTCACAAAGTCCCCAATCTAGATGTCAAGGTTTGAGGCACAGCGCTTTTGCACTGAATTGGATTAGACTCCATAGCATATGCATTGGAAGCAGCTTGGCCTACATTTATGTCCAGCTTTTTGTTGTTGAAATAATCTCCTGTCTCCAGTGGATTACAAGTGAGAAGGATCCTCTAAACTGTTTCATGGGTGACTTTCCCGCCTGGTCTCTTTGCTTTGCTGCTTTCTCATTCCATCCCATTTATTTCATCTGATAAATAAGGGAGGTTAATGAAGGGCCAGGCTGCACATTAAAAGTTAAGGGACAGGATGCAGGTTAATAATTAAGATTTTTTTGTTTGTTTGTTTGTTTTCTAAGAATCTTTTAAGGAAAATAAATGTTAGATGGTTTCTTAGAATGCCCCAGTCTGCAGAGAAAAGCTCCTCTTTAATGCATTCTGTCAAGCCAAAATCTTTCTATTATTATTGCTGTTATTACTATTATTATTATTGAATTTCGATGTTTGACAGCTCTTATGTGCAGCGGCGTAATTTTGGCACATTGTCTCTCGAAATGTTGACGGCAATTGGAAATTCATCAAAACGTTAAGAGTAATTATGAATAGTGGGTGTCATGCCATCCGTTCCTCTAGACAGTGCAGTGACTGCTGCGTTAATGTAAAAAACATCATTAGACCGGTCACCACGGGTGTCCTATTCACATAGCAGGAGCAGCCCTGTCACAAATGCGCCTCTCGTATTGTTGGATCGTTGCCCAGGCATCAGAGGAGAGGATGCTCAGGATAACATGCTTAAGGGTTTCAGCCCGCCTCCTTGTTAAGTTGTTCCTGACTGCATTGAGGAAATGAGTACACTGGTGCATAGACATGTGATAGGTAAACAGGAGAATTGGAGATTAAAGAACACAATGCGTAGAAATGAATGCTGAAAATAAATCCGACCTCCTTGAAAGCATAAAAAAGCTCCACTGTATTTATGGAGTCCCCACTTTTTGGGGAGGATATTAATTCTTGATACTCTACTCTATTTTAAGTTTTAAGGCTTAAAGGAATGATTAAATTAAGCCTCATAATGTAAACATAACTATGTCAATGAACATCCTCATGAATTGCAAATATCCAGTTGCTGGTAGATGTAGTGAACCTAAATACAGTCCCTTTCATTAGTTTGACTGTGAGGCCCTCCAGGGGTTTGTATCTAGTGCAGGTCTGAGTCAGAATTGCCTCTTAATGCAAGCCACTTTGCAATAAGAGTTGCAGTTCCTCACAATTTTGTCCTCGAGGGAGGTTTCTTTATCATTAACCGTGTAGGAGAGGGGATGTTTGTGATCTGTTTCTGGATAAGAAGGAATAAGGTGGCATTAAAGACACATTATGGCCAGCAAATGGGAAATGTCTTTGCAACTGCAGAGCCAGGCCACTTCCCTTAAAAGTGACACATAATTGTTAAACTATTTCTTCTGCATCCTAATTCTGTACCCAGATATTAACAGTACACCATTAATGTCAGTGCAGCGCTTTTTAAAATTGATTTATATGTAAAGTACTTTGACATTTTCTTATGCGCTTTTTATAAATGCAGGACAGTGATTGGTGTTCTTGGTGCCGGACCAACTGCCGGTAACAAAAGATTCATACCTGCTGGTTGTCAAGAGTAACCATTGGGATGCAGAATCCCTTAGTAGACTTGTCAGTAAGCATGTTTAACATGAGCTTACAAGTAATGCATATTTTTTGGTGTATTTTAGTATTTTGCATTTGTTTGTTGCGTGTAAATATTGTTCTACTGCGTCCGTGCATACTTTTTTATATTAAAAAATATGGAAAAAACCCGCTCCCAAACCACAGTATTTGTGGATTTCACTGTCATTTCAATCTTAAGAAAGGCTCTCATGTATACTATTATTCATGTCAAGAGTTATTCATCTTTTAGCCTTCATCTTTGTCTAGTTGGACCAGCTATTTTCTGTCAAAATCTTAAATGACATACATATACACAGTGACTACACATGCGATTTGTAGCTGGAGCAATATTTGGAGCTGAGATCAGGCTTAATCACATACATTCTATCTTGAGATTTGGGAGTGGCTTCCCCCTAGCCCCCACATTATTTCTAATAGGGGAAATTTAATTTATTTTATGCAAAGTTTATATTATGCAGGGTCTCTCAGGAATGTAACCCTTGCATCATTCACAGGTTACCTGATAAATAATTATTCAGTCTTATTCATATTCTAATAATTTGAATGCTTGTTTATAAATATCTTAGACATGTATATATTGCAATGATCAATAGCTAACTTGTTTCATTGCCCTCACATTGAACTGTAAAGGTCATTCATCTGACGATTTTCATTAGAAGCAACATAAATAATTGATCACATTTTTCTCTCTTCATGATTTTTGATAACTGAGTGCACCACCTTCACAAACTGCATGTTTCCTCTAAAATGCATGAAAGTTTTGTAAAAACAAACAAACTCAAAACCATAATATGTTCGATCATCAATGAGGAACAATCATTGCAGTAATTAAATTATCCGTGCTTTATTGATCCTTTAAGGACTTGCATGTGACAGATATCTTTGTCTTTGCCTCATCCCTTCATTTTATCTACCAGTGTTGCAGTATTAACATGGTGAGCTACCCGAGGCCAGACAGAGGACGGTAAAGCACTCCGTCTTTGAAAGGATTAAACTGATGTCTATACCTATCCTAATACTGTGTTTTTGGGATTACCCTCATAGTGTTTTTCTAGAATATATTAACTGCTGCATTCTACCTCTGAGGTGCCTCTGTCACACTGTAGGAGTGCGTAGAAATTTGTGTTTTTTTATTCAGTGTGCACGAAATCTAAAGCTTGTGTGTGTTTGAAAGTGCTCCGGTCCAAAGTATGTAGGTTGTATATTGTTTGAAATCCACCAGTGATTTTCAGTGCAATTAAACGGCATCTGCTGTGTGTGGATAGGAAACTGGAATAAGCAGCCGGTTTTTCTTGTTAATTTCATCTGGAAATATCAAGAAACTGAATTGACTGCCAGTGCACAAGACGCACGGTTTTAGCCGTTGTGTTTCTCTAAAGACCCGTTGACCACACACGTTGTGAAACACTGCCCTTCCAGCGGGGAATAAATTGTGCCATGGGATGTAAGGTGATCGCAATAGCAAGGTAGCATTCTGCATTATCTTTGACCACAAATAGAATAAGTGTACTCCCACCAAGTTGGGGAAGTGGAACGGCTGGAATCTCTTGCTTCTGAAACCAGGTTTGTCGGGGCTGCAGAGCTTCCTGGGGGCTGTCACCATTCTCACCCGCTGTGTAGGATTTCAAGGTTTGATTCCCAGACCAATGTGTAGCCCACATCAACACTGAAGTTGTGGTTATGTCCCTGGCCTTAAGTTTGCTTGCTCTAATCCTGGTTAGGTCATCACATTGTGCCCTTGAGCAGAGCGCTTAAGATCAAATGCTTTAATAAACAGCTTTATTCTAAACGAGTGATGCTTAAAATGTAAGCTTGTAAGCTGACCCAAATATACTGGACAAGAAACAAAAAAAGTATTATATGGTAGTAATTTATGATCTGTGTATCCTCTTTTATTTGATCATTATGCTGCATGTTAAATCAGTGTTTTATTATGCCTATTTAACCATGTTTTATGTGGGTACACAACGCTGTATGATTGCACATATTCCTTAGTTTATTGCATATATATATATGTATTTGCCGGGGGGCTTTTATGCAGAAGACGAAGTTGCATTCGATATGGTGAATAACCAAAGCAAAGGCAATGCGAAGCACCATGCTGATTTTAAGAAAGCTCCTACAGATTTCCAGAACAAAGTGGGCCCTTGGACTCTCCAGTGCTCTGACTTCTTTTGAAGTCTTCAGGAAGCGGGGAAAATTAGGTCTGACAATCTATGTATCAGTCTTGAGGTACCATGTCACAGAGCCCCTGAAGGCAGGGAAGCTACATGGATCCTCCATGAGAGATTATACTCTCTTTACTTTTAAATTGTCATTTTTTGTTGTCTAATCAATTACAACTGGGTTGTGGATTGCTGCCACAGATCAGGTTCCTGTTGTGTAGTTGCAATTATAAAACACAATGGAAGGAAAAGACAATGACTGTTCAGAGCAGGAAGAAAACATCCCCATTAACTGAAGAACCTGCATCATTTTGGTTGAGTGCAAATGTCTGTGTATTTTCGCCTGCTCAAAAAGTATTCAGAGATAAGTCTTTTGCTTCATTTATCTACAATATTTCAATATTTATTTATATTTATAACATGCGGTGGGTGAATTGATGAGTTTCTATATTTATTTTCATGCAGGTTCTATAATGGTCCCTGTAAGGGTATAATGATTTATATTGACACCACTTAATTGAATGTAATTACACATTAATCTCTAAGCACTCCCTTGACTTACAGATGTGGCAGATTCAATTACGCACACGCGCGTGCGAGCAGGCACACACACACACACACACACACACACACACACACACAAAAACACACACGTAATCCAAAAGATTGTTATTATTATTCAATAATATATGGTAGTATTATGAATAAAATAGAATAGAATAGAATGAGCTTTTTTGCCAAATATGCTTGCACATACAAGGAATTTCGCATGGTGACAAGAGCTCCCGTACTCAACAAACAAACAAACAATACAGCCACAATGAAAAAAATATTATATATCTCTACGTATATACACAATACAAATACAAATTCAATCTTATTACAAATACAAGGCAAGGGAATGTAGTAGGCTATGTGCAGAGAGGTAGGGTATGTGCAGAGAGGTAGGCTATGTGCAGAGAGGTAGGGTATGTGCAGAGAGGTAGGGTATGTGCAGAGAGGTAGGGTATGTGCAGAGAGGTAGGCTATGTTCAGAGGGGTAGGCTATGTGCAGAGAGGTAGGGTATATGCAGAGAGGTAGGCTATGTGCAGAGAGGTAGGCTATGTGCAGAGAGGTAGGGTATGTGCAGAGAGGTAGGTTATGTGCAGAGAGGTAGGGTATGTGCAGAGAGGTAGGCTATGTGCAGAGAGGTAGGGTATGTGCAGAGAGGTAGGGTATGTTCACAGAGGTAGGTTATGTGCAGAGAGGTGTCAGTGTTATCAATACATATACATTAGCCTTAACTAAGCACATATATTGTCCAATAGTGACAATATATCAGACATTAATAAATTAATAATTTTACTTAACTTTGTCAGCAGATCTATTGGTGTTTGCAGATTCTCAGGATAACATTTTAGCTATAGTTATTTGGTCATCATTTTTATAATCTGAAGTTATTTCAGGAAGCATTTATGGTATTACCTGGTATAGACAGGAAATCATTTCATATTGCCTTTTGTAATCTCATTAATGTAGTCAGCCATGAAATGATGGGATTATTCCCATTTTCAAAGTACTAGGTTAGCCTAATATTTATTATGGGGTTATTTAATTATTTTGAAAATTCTAAATATGCATTTCACTGGAAATTAAGCTACAATTATTTCAAATGAGCAAACCGGCTTGTCCCATTTTAATATAATGCAATTTTGAAAAAAACAGGTGTTAGCACTACACCGAGAAGCTGGCTCTGAAAGGTGGCCAAGCTAGCAATGTCGCTGTCTAGCCATGCCATGGAAACCTGCAAAGATGCTGCAAAGCCAACACAACTGCCAGAAGCTTCCTGGGCAAGATGTGGAGCTGATTTCGAGGCCCAGAGAAGCTCCACCGCAACCAGGAGTGAAACCTTGAAGCATCAGTTTTCAGTGAGGTCTACCGGTGCTAGGGGTGAGGAAGATGCGGACCCCCCTACACCGACAGAGTGTGATCTTCACTGCTAGCCACCAGTGCCTTTGGGATAAGCACCTGTTACTGGTGCTGATGGCAATCAGATAGGGAATTCCACTGGCAGGGTGCTGCGAACCTTTGTGGATTTGTTAGAACTGGAGGGGGAGGGATCAGGCAAAAACTCCCTTCCCACAGAATTACTGATAGACAAGGGTCAAGAAGACTGGAGGAATTTATGGATAGGCTGGGCTCCCATCCGACTTCAGGAACCAGAGTTGCTTTACACTTGCCTCAATGCAATGTGTTCTCTTTTTCCCGGGTATTGACAGATATGGTTGGACAAGGGGGTACCGGTTGCTGAGGTGTGTGGGCCCCTGGTGACAGTAGAGAGCGACCGGCCTACAGGAAGGGATGTTTTGGATGTTGGGCACTCCTTCGGATGGGGGATTTCCTGTGTCTCTGTCTGTCCATGTTAATCAATTATGGCAGGCATGTGCTGGTGTGAGTGTTCAATAAGCTAAACAATGTGATAGCGGGTTGCCAATCAATTTCTTGCTTCATCATTGAACCAGCTGTTCCAATGCCGTTAAAGTTTACAAGTAAGATTAGACTAATAAACGGAACCGTTTGTGTTTTATTTTTTATCTTATGTTGTCATTTTTCTTGGCTATAAGGTCATAAATGGTCATTTAAGGTATATAGATACGTATAGATATAGATACGTTTTGACATAAACATCTTGTCACCAAATAATCAATGTTAAATTTACAGAGTAAATGAGCAAATGAGCCTTTGTTGTGTTTTTGCTAAATATATATTATTACCAAATTTAAAGAGCATATTTAAATATTTTAGACCAACCCTGTTTGAAACATACGGAATACGTTAAAATTTGGTAAACTGAGTTGTGTGACTATTTATACATTATCAGGAGCCAAGAGAACTGAGCAAACAGTGAGAGATTATGATTACAATTGAAGATTTGCTTATATTACTACTGATACTTGTCAGAAATTGCACTTCAGTTGGGATATAACATGATAATGTGGTGTAAAAACATTATGTGCAAAAGCTTCCAGTAAATCCACTTAAGAAAAGAAAACAGATTAGTCAACATTACTTATGTTGTGGTGAGGAACACTCTATTGATTGAAGTCTGTTTTCTCTCTTCTATCAAATCTTCTATTTTTGCTTATATGACATTGGAGGTGTTTGCTTAAGCTACAGTAAACACGTGGATGCTCTTTAACATAATTCTATCAGTGCTGATTAATTAATTTTTATGTGGTGTCGTAGTTTGATGTCCAGCATGGAGGACCACCGTAGCTATTTAATGTAGGGGGAAACACTATAGTGAACGTGGACTCTAAGTGGGAATGTGCCATATTTACTCTCCGAGCTTATTTCAACAAAAAGTTTTCAAGGTGTAAACCTCAGAAATATAAATAATCCCATAATACCTTTTGGCGATGATTCACCATGCATATCAAATTTTGTTTTGGCAAAACATTCTGAAGCAGTTATGATAGCTCACCCGGGCTTCAGGATTGAGATGGTTCAGACTACGACTCCAAAGCACCCAGGACCCTCTCTGAGGATGTTTATTCATTCAGATAGGGTACTTGGTGAGTTTTTTTACCCTCTGTCATTCACTGGCTGCCTTTGAGCCATCTGCCCTCTGCATGTTTCATGATCTAAATGTGGGAAGAGCAACACGCAGTATAACTTGTATAATTTGTGGGATACACTTGAGAATTCTGTTTCACCTCTTGTCCTTACTGCTTCAGCAGCATTTAAATATTTATGAGATGTCTACTTTTTAGGGAACTTTAGCTTGAGAGAGATGCTAGCATCGGTATTGGGCTGTTTGGATTACAGCCGGCCCGCTTTCTCCCTCAGCGTCCGCCGGCATTGACATATAGAATATTCATTATCTAGGAGAGATGTACTTTGGTTTAAGGCGCAGCATAGCATGCAGGTGTCCTGCATTGGCCACGTTGGGATATTCAAATCTGTCATCATCTACAGATAGTGTGCGTGGTGACATTTTAACAAGCCTAACTCACCGATAAATCTGTCACTCGAAGTGAAGATGCCAGGGCTAGCATTGAACACAACGGAATTAGCAGCATGTGTGTCACGATACCATCTCTTGCGTCTAGCAGATAATGCTTTTTTGTTATTATTCTCTGACGTACGTACTCAGCTCGTCTCTGTGCTCATTGTGATTGGGACTGATGTTAATATGCGTCGAACAGAAGGTATGCAAGCATCAATGTTGTCCCCAGAAAGTTAAAAATGTGTCTCTGCACATAGTAATTTCTGTTTACCGGTGTTTCCCTTTTTCCGTTTATCTGAAAACTACCGTTTAAAAAGTTGAAATTGTCTGTGGCGGTGCCATTTCTTATACTTACCCTGTCCTTGAGCTTGCATTCAATCATTCATTTTTTTTAATACCTACCTGCAATGTCTGGATTATCATTTCCTATTTTGCGACCTCTACAATGTAATGGTTCCTGCTTGGGAAAATAATCCACCTCAAGGGGCTTCATATTTCATGCTGTTAGACTGCCAGGAGCTTAAAAGAAACCGCTCTGTATGTGAATTTGAGCGTAATAAACCTTATTATGAAAGTAAATTTTTCAACGCTGCTTGGGTAGTCAGTGAATTTGTCACTATTTGCTTGCATGCATGCGTTTATGCGAGAACCGCCATAGAATTGTGCAGTACCTCTGACAATCAAAACAAGACACTGGATTCAACAGTATAAATAGCCCATAATTTCCACTCCCCTTAGCCTCTTTTGACATCCCATCACGTCTACCTTCAAACCTGTCTATGATTTCCACACTGGCAGCTCAACAATCCTATCGCCAGGTATGACTCTGTGGGAATTCAAGCCCATACAGTTCAAGTACTTCTATCCCTTAACTGCTGCAGTGTTTTCTGAAAATTGAAATGCATTAGTAAACGTATACTAATTTTAGAATATGGTTTGCATGAAAAATACAGAACAACTTCCAAAGAATTAGCCTACACCATTTAATTAGATTAATTATTAACCTAATGTATCACTCATAACTATTGTGTCCATTTTTTAACAGTAAAATAAAATGTAAAAAAAAATCTACGGAATCTGTGTAAACAATCAGATCCATAAAGAGCGTGAAGAATGGTTGCTACCTTTGTTGCTACATTAAAATGACAAATTTTAGGAAACCAATATTATCTTGAGAAGAATTGGTGGCATTTCATTCAGTTGTCAAGATAGCATTTCATGCTTTTATTGAGTCTTAATCAAAGACTATGTTCTCTAAAGTGGTTTCCTCTGCTTGTATTACCTTAAGATTTTCAATTCAAATTCAGAAGCCTGTAGAATTGGTGTGTGGCACGTAGCCTGAAGGCCTGCTTTCAGGTAGCCCTGGGGATACACCCAGGCAGGCCCAGATGGACATGCAGCCAGTGGGGCCGGAGCCCGGACCTAATTTGTGAACCTGAGTGTGATTTGGTTGATTGGACCACACCCAGGTGCTTGTAATAAAAAAGAGACAGCTGCTCTGTTGCTAACAGAGTGTTTAAATGGGAAAGTATGTGTCGTTTTTTTGTCGTTGCTTTAAAATGCAGAAAAGCTGTTTTTTTATTTATTTATTTATTTATTTATTTATTTTTTTACATTTCCCCATTTAATTGTATGCTTTCTTTTAGTTTTTCCTTTTAGTTGATTTCATGTAAATCTTTGTTAAAATACCAAATTAAAGGCGTAGTCCAGCCACCACCCTGTGTCAAACCAGGCACACCCTGGCGTGCTGTATGGTGATTAAATGAAAATGCCATTTTGCCACAGAGAAATCAAACATTATGACAACAGTCGCTGTGATTAAACTAACATCAAACAACAATAATAATAATAATAATAAACAACTGCAGGAGATGCTATACACGCTGACATGCCTGGTAGGTAAATTATTGAACAATTTACTAATTCCTCAAAATCACTCAAAATGGGTTCAAATGGGTTATGACTACACAGCAATGCTTTGGAGGAAAGTGAATGTACTTTCTAGTCCAACTAATAAACTTAAACACAACTAAACCAGCTCTGCTGCACTAATCTTGTTTTTTAACTATGGTGCATTGGAGGAGAGCAAGCAGGCTAATTATAAAGCGGTCCCCCAATCTAATTTTCTAAATTAGAATTGCGAAGGTATATCCCAAAAGCTCAGCACTTTTAATAAATACCCTAGACCAGTCAATGGCTTTGTCCCAGGTGATGTCCTTTGTCCTTTGTCAATTTCACTATAGATAACATAATAACCTTGCATAGTGCAAATGGATCCGACCACCATAACAATCTGTGCCGCGCAGTACGGTGTTAGGGGTCATCTGTGCAGCCTGTCATTGCACGCCAATTGAAAATGTGCAAATAGCTGTTGGAGCTATTATTAATTTACCCTTTGGGAATAAAACGGCATTTGTTTTTTGTTTTTTTTTCTCATGTTGTCATCTCGCTGGTTCCAGCAGATCTTACTCTCACAGCTGCTCTCTTCTGAATCAATGGCAGGATGCTCTCCCTTCATCTGAGACAGGACAAGCAAAGTGTGGTGTGCTGGAGTCTGATCAAACCCTGCCACGTGTCCTAGCCCATCGCTTGACTGGATTTAGTTTTGGAACATGCTGCCGCTTAGGACTGTATTAAGATCACACTGCTGTCAAATTTATTATTATTAAAACATTAAGATATAGTTTCAGGGCGTGTCACACAACACACAGCTTTTTTAAAAAGTATGAGGGACACTTCAGCATGATTTGTATTTTTTTAAATTAAACTTCCAATTTAAGTGAGGAACAACAATTAAGCCTCAATAGTGGATGAAAACCAGGTATATTGAAGGCTTTTATATACACACACAAACACATATATATACAGTGGCAAGAAAAAGTATCTGAACCCCTTGGAATTAACTGGTTTTCTGCAGTAATTTGCCATAAAATGTGATCTGACCCTCATCTAAGTCACAACAATAGACAAACACAATGTGCTTAA